>WAAB01014882.1:72785-87930 GCA_013389865.1 Piaya cayana | reverse complement strand
CTGGGGACACCACTTATAACTGGCCTCCAGCTGGATTTAACTCCATTTACCACCACTCTCTGGGCCAGACCATCCAACCAGTTTCCCACCCTGGAGAGTGTGCGCCTGTCCAGGCCAGAGGTGACAGTTTCTGAAGCAGAATGCTGTGAGAACCTGTGTCAAAGGCTTTATTGAAGGCCAGGAAGGTACATTCACAGCCTTTCCCTCGTCCAGCAGCCGAGGCATTTTGTCATAGAAGGCGATCAGGTTAGTTTGGCAAGACCTGCCTTTTGTAAACCCGTGTTGACTGTGCCTGATCACCCAGTTCTCTTGCATGTGCTTCTTGATAGCACTCAAGATCACCTGTTCCATGACTTTCCCTGTCACTGAGGTCAGACTGACAGGCCTATAGTTCCTGGATCCTCCCTGCGACCCTTCGTGTAGGTGGTTGCACATACTCCAAATTCTTTCAGATAAGAAAGCAAATTATTGATTTTTTTAAATCATTTTTTCATTACTGAATCCAAAGTTACATCTTCTAGTCCTTGCATTTTTAAATATGGTAGTTCATTTTTTCTTCCCTGTTTTAAGCAATTCCTTAAACCATTCAGAATATCTTCCTTCAAAAGGGATAAAAAATAGTATTCATAATACCTTAAAAGCAGTCTCTAGAAAACATGATGATAGTGGAACAGAAATCAGTTTCTTATCACTTCAAAATATAATGTGTTGCTGCGGTAGTTTAATGGATTTGAAAAGCACACACTGAAATGAGGATTTATGCTTTATAGGTTTTTTTATTTCTTGATCTGGGTAACAGACCACAGTGAGGAGGTTGGATCATGTTTGTTGCTTCAAA
The DNA here is from genome assembly GCA_013389865.1 of Piaya cayana. Lineage (NCBI taxonomy): Eukaryota > Metazoa > Chordata > Aves > Cuculiformes > Coccyzidae > Piaya > Piaya cayana. Next base: position 87,092 of record WAAB01014882.1, on the reverse strand, counting down.
GGTAATAAATGGGAGATAACACTGACTGAACTCTGACCTTAGACATTAAAGACTTGCTTTTATTGTGACTTCACAATTCAGTCCTAGAAAATCAAGTCTATAAGGTCAATTACAGGAGGGAGGTGTTTGGGGAGAATTACTTAGCTTGAAGAAATTAATTATTATGTGGAAGGAAACATCAGGTGAGTTTTTAAAATATTAGGTATGTTCTGTATTTTCTGTTTATGTGTTCCTCCACCTTTCAGTTTGTTTAAATACATTCAGATTTTTTTTTGCTTGGGTAGTTTTTTGCCTTGAAAAAAAGTTCAAAATCAGCTATAGTTTTTGCTACAGCTATTCTGCCACATTAGTAGCCAGTCTATGCTTAGAACATCTGCTTAGGGGTATAGCTGTAGTTTAACCACATATAGTTGCTATATATATGGGGAGTACAGCTTGCCAGACAAATCTTTGCTGCCAGTAGGTCCCATAGCATTACATATCTACAATTACTACAATTTTTACCAGATAATTTGGCACTTTTTGTTTATGCAGAGCTAAAAAACCCTTATCCTAAAACTGCTTTTTTTCAAAAGATCCCCAGCAGTGCTTCCTTCAGTACAGCTCCATTATGTACGCAAGCCTATAATCTCTATGAAAACATTTGATATATAAACCTGCAACAAAGTCTAACAGCAATTACAGAGAGCTCTAATTTTATGTCATGGTGCAGACCAGTGTCCAGTGATTGGTAGGGTCTCATCAACAGCCTTTCTGGAATATTGTTGAGATACTGTATCAGTGTCAATTTTAGAAATGGCAGCTTGCTTTTCTTATTGGAAAAGGGCACAGCTCTGCCTGCACAACTTAGATCTGTATTGCTGACTGAAAGAAAATAATGCTGCAGGAAATGGGCAGTAGCAAACAGGAATGATGTGTGTGGCAGAGATTAGAGAGAGTGACCTTGAAATGACACCCCACCGTCAGTCTGTGAGATAGGTGCACTTGTGGCATGCAGCACTCTCCAGGGAGTCAGAAGAGAGGTCTCATCTGCCCTCTTGACTTCTGTTCCAAGGAACTCACCCCTAATATTTCCTTTTGAAATGATTTTATGTTAAAAAAAGATTTTTGGTCAAAGGAAAAGTGACAAAGTGAGGGAAATGAGGTAGGGGGGAGGGCATTTTTCCCTCTAAAGTCATTGCAAGTGACAAGGCTTTTTATCACTTTTGGCCCAAAACACATGAATTCTCATGTCCTTGTACTAATATTTCTGTGAAAATTCACTGGTATTTCTGGACTTAAATCCAGACATCTTTTTCACTTTTATTTGTAATCATCTATTTATAAATATTTTTATAAAAATACCCAGCATTCTAACACTTCTAGTATCTTTTAAATGTTTATATTCAGTTAACTGAATCAGAAGGAACACATTATGATTTATGTTTTAGAAACTTGTTCTTTTTTCCTCCATCATTATCAGTGGGGTGTGTTTGTGTTCCTGGGACCTCAGTGTTCTCAGATGCACAGTGTTCACTGACAATGGATTTAGAGTTAAGGCCATGATACGTGACTTTCTTAATCTTTTAACTGTGCTAGTGTTGGTGTGTGTTATCACCTACACTCATGTTTCCGAAAAGAGTGATGTCACACTAGTTCAGAGCTTGTGGGCTGATAAATCAAAAGCATTCCTGAATTAGAAACTTGAACATGAATCTACTTGCAGTTATTTTTCTCTAAAACAGCATGATATCCAGTATTTCTTTTTAAGGCTCATTCTGTGTTAAGTGAAATCCATTGGCAAGATTCTTATGGGTTCACTGAATTGAAGTATGTTAAAGTCAAGGTGAAGCTATTGACACAACATGAACTGAACAAGTATCTTGGATTATTTAAGCTGCAATATTCTGGGTCAGGAGCTGTCTTGTTCTGTGCTTGTGGACTGCTCAGCACAATGGTATCCAAGAATAACACATATATATATATCTGATATTGCAGTATTAATAAATGTAATAATTTCTAGTGAGGAGAAAACGGAGATAAATGCTTCTGAAAACTGGTGATGTTCAGATGGAAGTGAATGCCCTCATGTACGGATACAGCAGTTTAAGACAAACTTCAGTTTTGACTGATGATGCAGGCTATGCTGACAGCCTGCCCTACGAACACTTCCCAGGCAGGTGTCACCCAGCTAGCTGGTTTGTTTTCCCTCAAGAAACTTGCTGCCTGGAAAGGAGATGGCTGAGGTGTGAAGTTGTGTAGAGTGACTTGCAGAGCTATCTAGTAGAGTAAGTCAGCTGTAGTCCTGTTAGGTGTGGGCAAGCACTGTCCATAGCCCCATGCAATAAACACATATCAGACTGAGCTGGAATAGCCTGGCACTAAACCCTGATCTCTGTACTTTACTTTCATTTATGAAGATTGTGATGCAGTGCTTAAGTGTGTCTTCTGAAGTGGAGCTTGAGAGCAAAAGAGACCAATCCCTGGCCACTTGGAAGGTGCAATGAAGGTAAAAGTACTCCATATATCCCAGAGTAACAGCTACCTGAATAGAATATGAGCAGAAATGGTAATAGATAGTGTCGTTATCATGGGGCTGCAGCCTGGTTTGGAACCGCATGGAGAATCTATGGAAGGCAGTGGACTTGTTGGGATAAGCCTTAGGTCAGACCTCAGTATTCGTTGTAAGGAACTGTGTGCAGGTCTGAAAGTGGGTTTTAAAATGCTACAAAACAGGGGTGCATGGCAGGAAAAAAAATTTGCAACAACTGTTACTGGCATAAATGTACCTGAAAATCAGTGTTACCTCAGAATATCTTATCTCAGTGTGAGAGAGGAAGAGAATAGGAGGACATCTGGCAATAGGTATAACAAAACCAGCTGTTTTAGCAGTTTTGTTTTTAAAAGATTTGTTTATTCTGTTCATTCACTAAATATTTACAAGTAAGTTTGACTTACAAAGGTCTAGTTAGGAGGTGAAAATAGCAGCAAAACCCAGGGTATACTGTCTTTGAAACAATAAAAAATACTGTAGCCCATATATGAGAAATGGTAATGATAAAGTAACTGTAGAACAATAGTGGTTTTATTAATATTAATGTTAATGTACTCTTTGTGATAATCATGATCACCTAGAACTGTAAAAAAAATTCTTCATTTAGTATAAACTGAATTGAGATTCTTATTGTGGGTGTTCCAGAACTGCAAGATTGTGTCCCATTAGAGACGGAATGATGGATTATTCACCAGTGCTTATTTTGTTATGATTACATAATAAAGCAGGCCCTAATCCTGTTAAAGAGTATTCTTATTAATTCCAAACTCGAGTAGAAACATAGCATTTGTTTTATCTCATTGGAAAGGCCATGTTAAAGATATTTTGAGTTCTAGGCAACTTGGGAGTACAAAGCAGAAAGGTTCTTTAAGTCCTAGGAATTGAGAGTTGCATGGGCTGAACAAATCAACGTATTATTCAAAGATCAGGAATTTGTATAAGAAGATTAGGATACTGAAAACTACCTTTTCCATAGCCATCTCTGTGATCCAGGGGTTTACACTAAACACAGCTGTGCTTTAAATTCCTTGCCTTTAATGTTGTGATCACTCCTTTGGGCTAGATCATTTGAGCATCTCCAGCAGGTGCAAAGAGACTTGGCAAGCAGGGTACTCACAGCTTGTAAGTGCAAAGCAATTGTTACTTACTAATGCACTTGAAAGCAAGCTGGAACTTAGTGAACTATTAGACTAAACATTAAGGCACTCACCATGCCAGTAAGATACCAAAAGAGCCTTTGCTGGTCTGGCAGAGATGAGCCATGTGGTCAAAATCTAGCCTCCACAGCTCCCAGGGACACTCCTTTGTGCTGCTGCACCAACACCTTTTACCCTGCTGCTGGCATTAGTGGATGGATGGTCATCCCTGACGCCAGCCAGGCCAACCAGCCTGACTAGCCTTCTGTTTTATTTTCTCTAGGACTTTAACACCTTTCCACATCAGGATTATACCTCTTGACTCCTTGAGCTACTAACAGTCCCTCTCAAGCAGAGGAGTAGTTCCTTCTAGTTAGAGTAAAATTTAATGTTTGTGATCCAAGGCACTGCTAGCTTATGCATATCCATTTTGGACGTTGTTCTCTATTTGCATAAAATTAAACATTTGTATCTCACTGTTTAAGTACAGCAGGTGAACTTCTTTTTTACTTCATCTTTCTGTCTTTTGTTTGGTGTTTCTCAGCATTGATAGCAGACCAACAAAGATCAAAAGGACATAGTTTTCAAGTGTGGACTAGTCATTGCAGACTAAAGCTAGGTAGAGATGTAGCTAAAAACCTTGAAACATTTGGGACTCAGCTATCAAAACTAGGCAGGTTCAAGCTTGTCTCCTAAGTCACCTTGAGCCATGAAAATTGGTGTTCAGGAATTGGTACTGACTGAAGAACTGGTGCTGAACCATCTAGGAGTTAAAAGTTCTGTGATATGGAAGTGTCATTTTTTATAAGACTTAAGACAGTGCTTTTTCATGAACACAAAAGCTAATATAAAAAGGACTACCTGAATTGAAGTACCTCTCTCTGTTTGCAAAAAGGACTATGAGCCTGTAATGCTTTTCTGCCCTTACTTTTCTTCATGTTAGCTCTCATGCTGTATCAATGTTTTTGAAATTAAACAAAATGACAGAGTCAAAAGCCAGGCTGACTGTATAAGTATTAAACAGAAGAATGTGATGTAAAGTCCCACTCTAGTCCCACTAATCAGCTTGATGCCAACAGAGAGGAGAATATTGCCTGAGTGCATTTTCCTTTTGGCTTTATTTCTACTGCTGCCACCTCACTAGTAGGTGTAGGATGGATATAGGACATGAGATCTAAAGGAGAGAAGTTACTCCCTCGGTCCAGCTCTGGAGAACTGTATGCAAGAGCATGGAAGTATTCTCATTCATAATCAGTCATGTCAGAAGAGTAAATGGCTTTGTTTTTAAAACTGCACTTGGCTATGGTACAGCTGAGAAGGAAATTTAAATGTAGTTTTGTAAAACATTGCCCACCAACTCCTATCTTTGCTAGGAGTATGTGGAATTTACTGTGGTGCAGGTGCTGTTTTGAGAAGTGCACCACCAATTTGCTGCTTCAACTGTGCTTTTTGGTAGTTACAGAGGGATGACATTAATCTTTGTCCTGTGTCCTTCAGCCACTGCATTCTTTGCTGTTATTGAATAACCTAAATTTATCATTTGTGTAAACTCTTATTTTGAGAATTGTCTGGAATGTATTCCTTTCTGACCTTAATGTAAGCCCAGGGGCTCAACTGCCTATTTTGGGGAATGCAGTAGCATATATGGGAAAGAACCTGCAAATTATTTACATTAAGTAATATCTTCTAATAAAAACAATTTATTTCTTTGCTAAGTTTCAGGAAGGAGATACTTTATGTTCTGATTCTTTAAGCTAAAAGTGATAGATTATTTTATGCTCTAGTGTATGCAGTAGGTGTAACCTAAAAAGCTGCCCACAATCTACAATCATAGAGATGCAACACTGCCTGAAGTTGAAGAGTGAGACTTCAGAACAAGCATACATGCCCATATGTCTTTACCTTTTGACTTCATTTTTAATCATTCTTCTTTTCCGAAAATCATCATATAATTTCAGACTAACGAACTACTAAAGTTCTAACCTCAACTGTTTAAACTTTGGTGTTAAATTGCGGTCTTTCACAGCAGATTCTTTCCAAGATATTCAAAAGCAAATTATATGTTACATTTATTATATGTTATATTTAGTTAATTTAACACCACAGACATTTGTCAGCTCTCAGTAATACTTGCAGCATTAATTTTCTCCCTTTTCCAAGTCTGCTAGCATTTAACAAAAGTTGTTTGTGGTAATTCTTGATAATACTGCTTTTAGAGTGGTATTTGCTCAAATAGTTGAATCTCCTCGCAAGTAGATCATAGCATTGCCTATGTTGTTCTTTGTGTGCTGGGAGGCAGAAGACCTGCTGATGCAATCACTTTACTGCAGCAGGACACTGTTGTCCTTCAGTGATTGTATTTCTAATGGCAAGGGGTATGACTTCACTTGATTTTTGGAAAATGAGTTATAGCATAGATAATCAGCCAAGAAGCAGATGCCATGGCCTGATGCTGTAGCATCTGCTGGAGATGCAGCAATCTACACCACAAAATACACATTCTGTCAGTCCATTTTCACTTTCTTTCAAGGGAAAATAAAAATGTGGACTTAAAAAATGTTAGCATTGTTTGAATAGGGTCAACCCTAATATTTTGCTGTTATTCAGGCAAGAAGCAGCAGTGATGTTGGTTGTTGGTACTATAGAACATAGAAGTGAAGGTTTAAGTATACTAACAAATATGCTGAACAAATAAAAATTATTTATAAATTCACAGAAGTATTAAGAATTGGAAATTTTTATTGTAAAATGATGCTGTTTAAGGATACACAAGATGTTCTTTTAAAGCATGAAATAGATGATAGAGTTCTGTTGTGACCCTGAACAAGGTCACTTAAGCTCTGTGTGTTTATTTCATGCAAAGAATTCTATTTACTGTTATCAATTGCTGTGATGCCATTATACTGAATAACAAAACGGTTTGAACTCACCTGGCAAGAAGTCCTATTAAAGTATGATCACAGTGCAAATAATTTCATATTGTTTCGAACTGTTGTGCAGGTAGAGATGCAGTCTAGCTGTACTCATTCTGATGAGCAAGGGAAGGCGTGTGAAAATGGAGGAAATGCTGTTAATTCTGTATTCTTGAAATTTGCTTTCTCACATTTCAGGGAAATGTTTTGGAAAACATAGGCTGTACTCTGCAGAAGTCTGTGCAACTGTACCACAGCTACACACACACAGTTATTTCAGTCACAACTTGTGAACCTGAAGGAGAAATTGACTGAAGCAGGTTTATGTGGAGAAGTAAGGCTGTCATCTCATGTATTTTCCAGGGATTTTTAATCCATATAGTTGGAAGTATTTCCCTTCCCCATTGGTGGATTCATAACAATATTTCTTGAACTCAGAAGTTGCAAACTAGAAAAAAATAAGATTTTTTCATTTTAAAGATGAAAGATGATTTTGCTTCTAATCACATGTTTACGTTGGTTCTACAGAAGATGACACTCGAATGCAGATGAAATCTTACAGGAACATATTCAGTGTATGTTAAATATGCCTTAATGACATGGACTGTTGCTAGTGGAATAAAGTGTCTTTGACCTGTAAGATGGTCATCTTTAAAATGAGAGGTGAACCTTTTAAAATATATAGCCTCTTTTTATTATTCTTTGTGATGTATCCAAGTTATAGTCTCAGAGACTTTTTATGAAGCCAGACAGCTGAAACAGTTAAGGTACCAGAATACTTGCAGCTCTGCAGTCACATTTGAAGCTTTATAAATAGATGCCTGTGATATTTTTTTTTCAGTTGCCTTCAGTTTCTGTTGTATATGTAAAGTCTTCTAGAAGGCCAGTTCTGCCAGGGAAGTGAAAGGAGGGGGATTAATAGCTCGCTAAGGGCAGCATTCTTGTCACTAGATCTAGACCTGTGTGCATATACAATTCCCCATGTTTGTCCCATCAGTGAATTTTTGCCTCATTTTTAGGGCCAAAGGATCATTATTAATTAGAGTTTGTGTTTGTTTAACATTTCATCTTCCTGCTTGTGCTCTTTGTTTCAATTTAATACAAATAATGTTGGCAGCCTTTATCACACACAGAATCTAAAAAAGGAATAATTTATAAGAGTTTAAAAGAAGTATGTTTTTCATATCAAACTAGTATAGTTACAGCTTGCTCAAATTCACATTCCCACCTTGTACATCCTTAGTTAAGCATAAACCCGATATGTAATTGCCTGCCTGAATTCTTACGGAGAGTTGAGTTTAACAGTCACATAGATGCCTCATACAACTACTGTATGATTTGCATAGCAATTACCAACATGGCAATCAATAGACATTAGGTAATTTTTGTTTTATTAAAGGGTTTTATTAACGGATTTTATTAAAGGTTCCACATGTAGACTAGAAAGCACATGCTCTAAGTGTAGATAGTGCAAGAAGTAAATTCAGTAGCTGCTCCATCCATACTTTTCCCCTCCATATAACACAAAATGACAGTACATAACTGCTTTCTCACTCAAAAATGTGCCCTGGACTTCCTTAAGAAAACTGATTTTCATTCCTTTCTTCAGTGCTTCACTAGAATCAGTAGAGATGGAAAGTCAGAAAGTCTTGAATGAAGGCCAAGATATCAGGCAACAAAAATAGTCTTGGTAAAAAGACTTTGGCAGTAGAAAGAACTACTTTCTGTGTGTGGTCTTTAGAGAAAATACCGAATCTTCTTCATTTCTTCTTTGGTAAACATTTGTTGTCAGAATGAGGATGATCCCTACAGAGTATGTGAAATTACAACTTATTCTGTCCTGAAAGCAAACAACAATGAAAATGCAAAATTTGCAAAACCACAAACCCAGGTTTTAATCAACTTTTAATGAGAAAATAGAGAAGAAAGCATAAATGTCAGACTTTGTATAATCCCACAATTCCAGTTTTATGGAATTTGATGGCAAGATGCCAAGGCCTAAAGGAAAACAAAAGAAAACCATAACTGCCTCTGGCATTTTTGAGTGCATTTAGCTAGGTCCAGCCCTGTTCATTTTCTTTATCATTGACCTGGATTAGGGGGCCAAATGCACCCTAAGAGGATTTGCGGATGACACTAAGCTGGGTGAAAGCATGGATCCGCTGGAGGGTAGGGAGTCTCCAAAGGGTTCTGGACAGGCTAGACCACTGGGCTGAGACCAATGGGATGAGGTTTAACAAGGCCAAATGCCTTGGGCCAGGGAACAGGATGAGAGGGAATAGCCTCAAGGCTCAGCCAGAGGAGGTTCAGGCTGGACATCAGGAAAAATATTTTCACATAAAAGGTCATTGGGCACTGGAACAGGCTGCCCAGGGAGGTGGTTGAGTCACCTTCCCTGGAGGTGTTCAAGGCACGGGTGGACGAGGTGCTGAGGGACATGGTTTAGTGTTTGCTAGGAATGGTTGGACTCGATGATCCTGGAGGTCTTTTCCAAACTAGTGATTTTGTTGATTCTGTGATTCTGTGTTCACACCTGGCACTGCAGAGGTCTGTATAAGCAAATGAGGATGGTGTTACTTTATTATTATCACCAGAGTTTAGCATTACATGCAGCTGTGTTGCATTTCTGATAGCCTGACAGGGTGCATTTGCCTTGCGAGGCTTGCGGCAGCTCTGTCCTGTAATTGATCTGTGCATGCACTCTCTCCACATGGGACATATGTCACCACTGAGGCTAAGAAGCTTGTCTTCTGTGTATATACTCTTTTTAGATCCCTAGTCAATGAACACCTTTGACCACAAAATTCACCCTGAGTTCCCTAGACTTCTGATTGGTCTGGTGAAAAGAACAGAATTGAAAAAGGGAGTGAGCTTTTTTGTGTTTTAATATTGACAGCCTGTCTCTGAAGTTTCTTTTTCATAAAGGAAATGAAGACATATTCAAGAAATAAGTACACTTCAGCTTGATTTAAGTTAAGCATATGGCTTCAGTACATGTGACTGTAGTTCCAAATCTGAGGCAGTGAATGAAATTTAGAAAGACTGCAAGCTTCCACTCTGATCCAAAGTTATTTTTTAAAAAATTCTTCCTGGATTTTATAAAATGTTTACTGATTAGGTACCATTCTATATAAGACAGGTTTATTTTACAGTTTATCCAGAATTTATGTTTTGATTAATCTGTTAGGTGTTTGGGTTTTGGTTTCCTTTTTATTCCCAAGGCAAATTGAATTCACTTGGAGTTCTTGTTGTGCATATGAATTTTTTTCTTCTTTCTCATCTGTTTTCAGTGTTCATTTCTTTAGAGAATGTATGCATGGTGGCAAAATCGTCTATATTCTCATGAAGTCTGGATAAAAAAATATCAGGCTTTGTGGTGTCAGCTTCTCCTTCATTCCTTTCTGTGGAGGGCAACACACTGGCTTCTTCTGTAGAAACCCAAGATATTAAGAAGCAGTAATTTGTGTAATAATAAATGAAATGAGTTTCATGAAAGAAGAATACCTTTGCAGTGCTTAGTTTGTCGGAAAGTCTTCTCTGAAAATTCAGCATCATCTTTTCTACATAATTTCCCCTCCTCCTCTTCTCTCCCCCATTTTCCCACATACAGGAGAAAAGAAAAGCTAATTTTTACCTAGTTCTGCCATTTTATGTCAGAAAAAAATGGGTGCACTTCATTTCACGTGCATAATGGTTAATTCTGTTTCCAGTTGCTTAAACTATTTCTGAAGTTTTTCTTCAGCAAATTACTTCAGATTCTTTAGAAATCAATTCTAATGATCTTAACTTTTTTTTTTTTAACAAAGAGCAAAATACAAATATTTTGTGCTTATGAGGAGGGGTTTGCATATAAAATAGCAACAGGATGTCTTCAGAGAAAATGCAAAATGCAAGATGGGGAAAAATGTTAAAAAGGACTTGGTTGCTAGTGAATATAATGAGTGATTCAAAGTAGAGCTCATTAAGAAACTCTTTGATTTTGAATGATTCATATTGCTCTCATAACACAGCTTTACCAGTGCTATTACAGACTTTGAAAAATTAAAACTTAAAAGTAAGATTCATTCTTACTGTATTGAAAAATTTCCAAGATCATACTGTGTAAAGCAGTGCATGGCTGCAAAAAGGAAATATACATGAATATGTGTAAATATCTTTTCATGTAAGATTACAAAGTGTAGTGCTGAAAAACAGAAGTTTACCCTCAAGATTTTTTATGTTGCTTCTATATTAATGCATTTTAATATTCTTTTAACAGTGTATTTTTTGTGGTTTGTTTTACTGAACCTTGTTTGATAAAAGTGATATACGGAACTGTAGACAGAGCAGCTCTCGGTTACTTTGGAGTTTATTTCTACTAGTCAATCTGTTTGCACTCCCAGGACTTTATGAATTACTTCTTGAATTTTGCTTTGAAAGCAGAGCTGTTTTTTACACAAAAGAGTGGTTGTCAGCAGTTGGAATGGACGTTTCCTTTCCCAGCTCCTGTTCCAAACCTTTTAGGCAGTATCTCTTTCCGCTAGATTGAAGAGCTATACTTCTTCCATTTTCAGTTCAATTTGAAGTTGAAATATCTTCAAAAAGATATTCTGTAATAACTTTTGTATATCAATCTGTAACTAAGAGGTAGAGCATTAAGATGAAGATGTTGCTGTGAGTCAGCTTTGTGCTTGAGAAGAGACTTAAAGCAAGTTTTCTCCCCTTGGTGAACACTCTTATCATCAAGTTGCAAAAGTAAATAAAAGGATATCAACAGCTGCTTTCCCTGTACATTGTGAGAAGCCTGATTGGTTACTTGTTTCTTAAGAATTTTTCCATCCATGTTGCTTCACACGTGGATACTGAGGCATTTTAAGGGCTATTTTGCTGCTTTGGAACATGACACTATTTTTGGCAAAGTGAAGAATTTTGCTGTTATGCAACTTTTGAATGTCTAATTTAAGAGGTTTATTTTTAAACATATATGTCATTGTAGAAAACTTAGAATTCATCAAGTTTTAATTGGAGCTTTGAACATCCAGGATGATTGAACTGTGAGGTACAGAGCTGAAAGCTCAGAAGATGAAGACTACCAGATTCATGACAAGCTGTAACAAAGATGGTCAACCTCATGCACGGATTCTATCAGAGAGCTATGAAAAATTAAAATGTGAATTTTCATTTAAAAAGAGACAGAACATTCTATGGCAATGAAGTATTTTGCGCTACAATTGTCCATCCTTGGAGCAAAGCTGTACTTTGCTTAAGAAAAGGTACTAGTGAGTTTGTGAAGACTAAAAAGTAGCATATGGTCATGCTATTATGAAACGTATTGTGATACATGCACAAAAACTCATGAATTAAGTTTGTTCCAGACCTTACAATTTCAGCACTGATTGCTACTTTTGATCTAGCAACTAACAATGACCACTAGAGCATGAGTTTGCCTTGTAGAACAGGAGCAATTTGAAGCATGATTAGTTTTTCTGCACAGCCTGGACATACATATAGGGGCTGGGAAATGCTAGAGACTTGAGTTTTTAAAATCTGAAGGCTATCCTATGAAACATGAAAACTGTTTTTGCTGGAGACATAATAACACCAAATTTAAACAAATTTCAGTAGAGCTGGGAAAAGCTAAATCCCTGAGCCTGCTCCAAAGCATGAAGAAGCTAGATCTATCAGAAAGAAGATTGTCTAAATATAATAAAAATCTCTTACTTAAACTACTTAACATTGAATAAAATTATGCATGAGAGATAATTGATAAACATTTTCTGAATTGGGAATAACCAGTCATTTAACTTTCATGATAACTGCTTGCTGTTAGTATTGGCTTTCATCTTGGAGAGACAGAAAGTATTCCTGCTGGCCTCACTTTCTTTTCTATTTCTCTTCTACATATTTCATTAAAATAAGCTGTGTTTAGAAACAGTGAACCTGATTGTTTTTCAAAGCAGTCAGGTTAAACGTTTAAAAAGCCTGGCTACGGGCAGACCACATTCAGCTCTCTAGGAGTTAAGGGTTGATTTAAGACTTAAGGGAAAACTTTCTAAAGTCTATGATGTTATTCCTGATTATATTGAGTCATAACAAGCATATTGGAAGTCAATACGTGTTATAACTTGTATGTTTAAATCCTGTAAAAAACATTTAATTTCATTTTATGCTTCTCAATGTTGAAAAGTAGAAGCATAGCTTTTTACTTTTTTGTTTGTTTAATTTTTGTTTGTTTTATTAGGATGTTGATATACATGATGATAATCATAACAGCAAATTCTGAAATGGATAAGCATGGGAACACTAAATGGAAACCTTTTAAAGGATGATCAGCAGAAACTGATCAAAAAGAAAAAAAAAAAGACAGAGCAGAAATCCCAGTCCCACTGAAGTCAATGGGATATTTGCTGCTGGTGTCAATGGAGATAAGATTTTATTTCAGTTATGCCACTGGAGGAACAAAATAGCTTGAACCTGCTGAAAAGAACATGGTGAGAGTAAGAATATGATTATGCTAGGGGATTTGGGGAGTGGTAGGTATGCTTCTTAATCAAGGCAAGAAGAAAATCCTCATTGAACAAACTCTCAAAAAATATTTGTAAGACATAATAGAGTTTTCACACAGTATAAGACCTTCAGGAGCAGTAGTTACCACTCTATTCACATCAGTATTTTTTGTATGCTGATAGCAAGCATTCCAACCTTTGCAATTTTTCCTGTTAGTGGATTGCTGTCTGTAACATATTTAAAGGTCTCCCAGTTTCCCAATAATTGCAGAGTTGATTCAGCAGATTTTCCTTGATAATCTTACACACACTATTGAATGCAGGTTAAAAGAAAATGAAGACAGTAGAACTTCAAATGAGCTTTAGCAACTTCAATATCTTCAGACTGTGCTTGTAGCTGAACAGCTTCTCTGGGAAATATCGAAAATCTTTCCACCTATCACAGCTGCAGACAGACAGATACATCAAATTAGAAGAACATCAGCTCTTCACAGCATCAGGAAAATAAGGCAAGACCTTCATCAGCGGAGAGCTAATAAAAGATTGGTAACCTTTGAAAAAAAGGCAATTAGTTCTTCTTTCTCTACTGGCAGGTTACCCATTGCCTAGACACTGAGAGGTAGATATCTGACAGCAGCTAAGGGTTTAAATAATTTTGTGTCTTCACAATTATGTTTAAGCTGCAGTTTACATTCAGGAATAATGATAAAATTCCTTAAAACACATCATCTCACCCTTCGGGATTTGTGTTGATCTGTCTTTTCTTTGTCCTCTTGTTTTCTTTTAGATTATTTTTTTCCAGTCATCTTACGCTACTTATGTAATGAAATTTAACATTTCTCTGTTTCATATATTAGTTTTCCCTAAGTAGTCCACACATGTACTTAAGAGAAAAATGATGAATATTCTGGCCCATGTAGAAGCAATTCAGACACCTTACTCATGTTTTACTTCTGTTTGGGTTCAGAACTGCTACTGGTGTGCCTATGTCTGTATAAAACCCAGACGTTTGCCATGGCATTTTGAACTTTAATGAAGTGTAATGGTTTGGATCAGACCCCCCTGCCGAATGCTCAAACCCTACAGCTCACAGCCTCTCTCCTCCCCCCACCCCCTGCAGTCTCACAAGGGAAAGGGAGAAGGGAAAAGCCACTTAAGTGCCGAAAGGAGCAGACCAAAGCTGTACAAGTATATATACACATGTATTTACACTTATATACAATTAGAATACTATGTACACA
>WAAB01014882.1:30653-72446 GCA_013389865.1 Piaya cayana | reverse complement strand
TTTCTTTTAAACAAGTGGAAGTTAGAAGGAATAAAAAGACCTGTCTACTATCATCACTGTATTAACAGATAAGAAGCTGCCAGTGCCTACCATCTAACAAGGACTGAAAAGGCACTTAGTAGCAAAATGGCTTGATTCTGTGGGAGGGCTTTCATAGCTGCTTAGATAAATCAGTGTCTCAGAGTCTTCACAAGTTTCTGATTTACTGGGCTGAGTCTGTTTCCAGCTGTTTAGTCTTAAGAGATTTTAGGGTTTGACAAAACCAAAGTCAGCCTGAATTGCCATGCCAGCCATGAATTTCTTTGTGATTTACTGTAAAAGCAGGCCATTTTCTTCCCCACAAAAAGTATCATCTTTTCAACTGTTTATTTAGTTTGTTACTTGACTAGTTCAAGAAAGCACACTCAAAGATGACAAAGCTATCAGAGGCTGTCTGTGGAGGCAAGGTGAACTGAAATGAAGCTGCTAGGTACCAATTAATGCACCAGTGGTTAAGTTTAATGTTATACTTGATTTCTGCTTATTTTTCACTTTCAATGATGACTGTCTTAGTGTGTGATAACTATTAGCAAGTTTGATGAGTTAAGTGAGACATAATCAAATATTGTTCTGAAGGAAAGCAGTACGGAACATGATAGTAACGCTAGTGAAACCAGAAGAGAGTGACTGCTGTTTGATAACTAATCTGGAATATTGCTTTCCCAAACCACTGCAGTATTGTATTTATGTCTTTCTTGAGATGAATTGTAAAACTCCCACACACTTTGGCTTGGGAAGGAATTGAGCCATGCTATTTTTGCACAAATGTAATCATTCAGCTGTTTTTGGTTTAAATTAGAGTGGTCTCAGGACTTATATCTGCTGGTTGCTGAGAAACGGATAATGATGTTTCACCAGATGAGGATTTCCTGGTGAGTAGCCTATCCCAGCTGCAGCACTGCCTGCCTGCTAGCACATTTATTAGAGAAGGAGAGAAAAAATCCTAAATAATATTTCTGTCTGTGTCACTTCAGCCAAGCATTTTCCTGCCTTGGGGGAATACACAGCTTTTCTAAATGACCTTTATACTGCTGCTGTGTGAGGCTGGATGAGATCCAGAAAATAAACTTGTTTATAGCTGAGGTCTACCACAATTAAATGCTAGCTTTTATCTTCAAGTGGCTCACTGTGTTTCTGGTGCAAGGTTTTATTGATTCAGAATGGTGGGCTTGAAGTATTTAAATAATTTTTTTTGTAGCAATTAGAGTTTAACGATTCAAAATATTCATAAAAAAATACTGAGAATTAATGACAAAAAGCATATTATGGAATTTGGTTGGTAGTGACTGGATTTTGCTTTATTTGAAACTTGTCACTGAAAGGAAATCTTTGAGTATTTTTGTTTATTTCCTGAGGTTTTGTTTTTCTGAACTGTTCACAGTACAGTATCTTCCTGTCTGATGTCAAAGCTATCATGTGCAGGACAAATGGGTAGTTTAGGGAAACTGCAGTTGAGTACAGAAGCGTGTTAAAACCAAGCTGGAAGTCCAGCTGGAAGGAGAAGTTTGTAGTGGCTGATGAAAACTGACAGTAAAAGCAAGAAAGCTTTGCTCCAGCTTTTTTATGGATGACTTATCTCCTCCCAGTAATGTCGATTCCAATTGGCTCTGCTGAGGATAGTGTTAATAGCAAAGTGAAAAATTCAGTTATGAGAATGACTTTTCTCAGGCCTTCTGGTAACTTGAGTGCAACATATTGGAGCTGTACTGATGGAAGAACAGGGGAAGTTTAACCTTTGCTATGTTCATTTTACTGTACGGTCTTGAGGACTGTGATAATTTTTGAAAGCAGGTCAAAAAGGCAATGAGCGGATTTCTTTCCCCTTCCTCTAAACAAAGCAATTTCAATGCCTCCAGTGTTCATTTCCCTTGTTTATACAAATAAGACATTGCAATTCCTAAGTTTTAAGAAAATGCTTTTCCTATTTTGATATAGATGTAGCAAATTACTACCTGATGGTGGTAGCCATAGATTCCTCTGCCTTTGCTCATTTACACTTGAATCCCAGGCAATGATTGTGTCTAATGTTATAGAGGAGCACTTGGTAGTGTAAACTAGCGTGTGTAATCTTGTGGAAGTCAGAAGGATATAGGCATGTACCAGGAATTAATAACCACAGATTTTCAAAAATCATAAGTGAGGTTACAAAAAACCAAGACAAAACCAATCCATCTTCCGATAATTCTCTCATAGAAATGATGGGCCTATCAGGACAGCAACACACATCCCATCTCCCTTTTACATTGTCTCTGTTTTACTTACAGATTTTCAACTTGAGCAGCTGTTCCTTCAGCTTACCCTGTACAGTTGTGAAAGATTTTTTTGGTTTGCTTGAAAGGTGAAATTAGGTTGCAGTTTTATGCTTTGCCATGCTTGAGTGGTTGAGCCCATAGAGAAAGTACAAAATATCCTTTATTTCTTAGTCACAGAAAAGCCATAAATATTGGCAATGATTTTTAAATTAAGTGTGCACCATTTGAGTGCTGTACTACAGCCTTAAAATCAGAACCAAGTTTAATATTCACAGTAGGAACTCCAGGAGCACTGGGTGAACAAGATAAAAACATTTGAGGAGGCCCTTGAAGTGTGCTACTAAATATGGATGTAGATGGCTTTAATGAATTTTTTATCTTGAGGACCTTTACTAATTAAGATCCATGTCTCATAAGAAACTTGAAAAACTACTGTTGTGATTTTCAAAACCTAACCTTATGTCACCTTTAAATGATCTATGTGTAGATTGACTTCTGTGTTTTCTGGCATGAGTAAATGGATGAAGACTTCATTAACTTTTCCCTCTGTTGTTCAAGGTTTAAGAGAGTGAGTTTGGAATTCTTAAGTGAAAATGGTGTTTATTTCAGGAACTTACTGAGTTGCATTTGCATGTTTGCTTTTCAGTCATATCTAGATTTCTGTAATTATCACTGTGTATGAATGAAATTTTATAAGGATGTGGCTATTATATTTCGGAAAATTAGAAAAAACCTAAAGCATTGCATTGCATTTGCATCTTTATAGAAAAACTATTTTCTGTCTGAAGTACAGAAATGGTCAGGTTCAAAATCCAAAGTGGGCCATAAAAGAAATGCATTATAAATATTTGTGTAAGCATTTATCAGTATTTAACCGAGTTGCCAGCCTTAGAATATGCATTGTGGCATTAGTGCCCTTCTGTGAACTTCATCCAAAGCCAGTGTGTCCTATTACATATTACCTGGTACTCTGTAGTGCCTTGCATGATACTTAGGCTTTCTTCTTGCCTTCTGGATGGGACAAGTATGTCTCTCTCCATGAACCAATATGTTTCAAAGTCATTATGTGTTACGTTCTTTAAGTGGAGACCAAAATCCATAATATATAGTGCAGACTGGGGAAAAAAGCAATGTCAGGTCTCTTTTTGTTTGTGCAGAGCTCTGTGGTCATGTGTTAAATCAAGCTTGCTGGGTTTTTTCTTACTATTCTTGCTGTGATGGTTGTTGCTCTTTATGGCACTGTCATTCTTAGCAGCTCCAAATGGAGGCTGTTACTGTGTTGCTCTGGGTGCAGAATGAAAAAAGTCCTTTGAGAAGCTGTATAAAGGATGTGAGAAAGACAACACTGGCTTCAGGAAAGAGAAGAGGACAGATAAAATGTGGAACAGACCTGTTTGGAGGGCTCACTATAGTCTCTGGCAGTCAAGGAGTTTTTAGGTTGTTGTAAACATCAGGGTTTGAAACTTTGAAAAAAGAGACTTTGCAGATATTTAGAGTGAACAACTTGCAAAAGAATGAATAAGGAAATTCCTGAGAGTGTCTTAGTGCTCACTTTGCATTTCTGCTCAGTCATGGGTACTACAGAAAACTGAAGCAGTTACTTCAGTTGTGGAAAGCGAGTTGCTTGCAGATTTGTGAACTAACTCCCTAATGGAAATGTGGCCCACTGTGAGACCCAGATTTAGGAATTGGTTAAAAAGATACCTTTGAGGATCCACCAGCACAGATAGCTAACCTGAGGCTTGACAGCAGCTCTAGGGGTTATGGCAACCTTGAGGCTGAAGTGGCTGCCACAGATAGTCTCTGTTGCAGTGCTACTCTCTTCAGGGAGTGAAATTCCACCTCTATTAAGCTAATTTTCCTCCACAGATTGAGTGGTGACAGCAAGTTATAGCCCTAAACCATGTCCTTATGACTTCCCAGTTATTAGGTGACTGTGTCATGTAAAGATTAGATAATTTATCTGAACTACTTTTCTTTAAAGGATAAAATTATTATATACCACTAGAATATTAAAATTCGACAAAAAAGGCACACCTGCAAATTATGCTTAATGTCTGCCTTAACACAAAAGGGAAATTTAGCTGTATTTAAGTAAAGATCTTCAGCCTATTGAATGAAGGGAAGGTGGTGGATGTGGTTTTTCTAGATTTTAAGTAAGGCTTCTTGTGCTGTCCCTTGCAGCATCCTTCTGGACAAACTGACAGGCTGTGGGATAAGCAGCTACATACTGTGCTGCGTGAAGAACTGGCTGAAGGACAGGGCTCAGTAGGTTGTAGTGAATGGGAGCACATCTGGCTGGCAACCAGTCACCAGTAGTGTTGCTTGAGTTTAAATTTGAGGCCAGTTCTGTTCAATATATTCATCAGTACTCTGGAATATAGAATCACAGAATCATAGAATCACCAGGTTGGAAAAGACCCATCGGATCATCAAGTCCAACCATTCCTATCAAATACCAAACCAATCATCTCCCAGGAGAGAACAGTGTCTGGGAAAGCACCATTGGAAAGAAAACAAGCTGTCGGAGGGACATTCTGTGTAACTTTCCAAGAACACAGTTGCTTAGACGAAACTTTACTTTAGCTTAATTAAAAAATATTCCACTTTTTGTAATAGTAACCACTTCATGTATCAATCCAGCATGCCCAGCCCCTTCCCACAGGCACCTTCCCAGCCTTTCACAGAATCACAGAGTGGTTTGGGCTGGAAAGGACCTCAAAACCCATTCAGTTCCACCCCCTGCCATAGCAGGGATGCCTCCCACTGCACCAGATGCTCAAGCTGCTTGTGGATAATGCCATGGGGAAAGGGAAGGGGCCAGGGGCCAATGGGCAGGGAGCCCTGGGCAATGGGGCAGCGGGCACCAGGCACAGACCACGGCAATGATATGAGTCAGCAATGACCCCCATCAGCCAAGGGGGCAGACTACATGCTGGTCATCAGACAGCATAGCGAACCTGTCAAAGGAGGTGATTATGCTTCTGTATTCAGCAGTGGTATGGCCTCATCTTGAGTACTGGGTGCAGTTCTGGGTCACACAATTTAAGGAGGATGCAGGAGGTCCTTGAATGCATTCAGAGAGGGACATCAAAGGTAGTGGAAGGGCTGGAAGGCATGTCCTGCTAGAAGCATCTGATGACTCTGCCTAGTTTGGAGAAAAGGAGGATAAGGAGTGACCTTATGGCACTCTACTGCTTCCTAAGAAGGGGGAGAGGAGAGGGAGATGCTGTTCTCTTCCCTGTAGTATCCAGTGACAGCACACATGGGAACAGTTCTAAGTTGCATCAGGGGAGGTTCGGACTTGTCATTGTAACTGAGTTTTATTAAATTGCTTGTAGCTGAATTTAAAAAAAGAAATAACTGCAGAGTGGTTGTGTGACCAATTTATCAGATTTCTTTCTGACAGGACAAAAGTTTAACAGAAGGTTTCATGATGAAGAAATTGTTTTCTTTTTCTTTTCAGGTACCATGATCAACAGGATGTTACTAGCAACTTCCTTGGAGCAATGTGGTTGATTTCAATAACTTTTCTATCCATTGGGTATGGTGACATGGTACCTAATACCTACTGTGGGAAAGGAGTCTGCTTACTTACTGGAATCATGGTGAGTGGGTTTGGATGTTTTTATAGGATAGGAGTTTGCTCATATAGCTTGCTGTAATTAATTCCTGAACTGTGGTAGTTGTGAAGAAATACTTATTTGTTAGTTTGTGTGGTATTTATGCACACTTACACCATTCACATGGTCTTTCATTGCTGATAATGGAACTAAGTGTTTTCTTCTTCTCTTGGTAGAATTTAACAGCTGTGTAATAAAATAAAGGGGGAAAATGCAGCTTCCAAATCTCAGTAGAGTCCTACATTAAATGTTAAAGTGTCTTATTAAGATAGTTATCTTCTGACAAGTGTAACTGAACCTGTACTAATAATAGATCTACAGTTCTGACTTTTGTTTCTTAAAATTAAAATACTCATGAACAATGAAACGTGATGGCGGCTAATCTAAAGCATTTTACTTGAGTGTAGTTTTCTACATTATTTCTTCTAAGTCTAATTATGTACTATCTATTGCTTTCCATTGCTTTAAGTGTATTTATGTAATTTAATTTTCACTGTAAGAATTTTTGTTAACATTGATACAATGCAGCAGTTGTTACTCCATTCATATTCAGTATATATTTAGTAACTGTACTTCATGTCTGGTTTTAATTATTCTGTATCACACAATTTAGTCAAAGTTATGGAGTAAGGCATTGTATTATAATGTAGGCAAATTTACACATATGTACAGTAAATTAGAAGAAAAATGCTTCAGCCTTCACTTACTTTTATTTGTATCAACTCCTTTGTAAGCATGATTATCAATGAGAAGGGCAGATGAGCATCATAGATATTACGTATAACAGTAAGATACATACTTGTTTCTGAATTTTTGCCATTGATCATAAGTAATGCATCTACCTTCTGTGAAAATGGCTATATTTGGATTATGGCTGAAAACAAATGGTATCAGATAGTTGCCCTTTTGAACATGTGGCTAGGTATTTTGGTAACTTTTTTATTTATAAGAGTGTATTTTGTATCCAAAGACTAAAATAGACAAATGCATTTTTGTAAAGATTAAAACTTTTTCCAAATTTTTTTTGTTGGTTTTGGGGTTGTTTTTGTTTTGTTTTGGTTTTTTTCCCTAAACATCTGACAGGTTTCAGGTAATTGACATTTATTAAGAAAGATTTTCAGCATGTTTTTCCAGGTGTGGCAAATGCATCTTTCCTTAAATACAGACTATGCAATGTAGTTGGAAGATACAGGCTGAAACCAGAGGAATGACTCAGAAGGTATTTTTAAAGGCTGTTGGCTAAGCTCAAATCTGCCATCTTCTGGGGTATTTGCCTTTTCTCCTCTTTCTCAGCTGGGTTTTGATGCCAGAGAGAATAAAACATGGTTATTTGTTCATTAGGAAAAAAGGAGGACAAGCAATGCATATTGCCACTGGGATGTTCAGAATAGGGACAGAACCCTGTTATAAAGCTTTTCTTCTTCCCAGGCACTGTTTTGAAATGAGAAGGCACTACCTGAAGATACGGGTATTACATTACTTTGTACACTCAAGTTGTTCAGTACTTGTTGAATTTCATTGTGAAAAAAATCTTATAATTACAGAATCTAGGACCTTCACAGACCTGCAGAAATGCAATGAGAATTGTAGCATTGATACTCTTCATATATGGGTTTCACACGCTATTGCACTTATGCTAGCACATATCATAGCATATTTGGAATACCTATGGATAGGCTTATGACTTTATTATGATGAAAACAAGGTAAAAATAAAATCAGAAAAACAGACTCTAGGTTATTGAAATGTTATTCTATACAAATATGAATGAACAGCATATAGTTTTTATATGGAATTATAAGATGAATTTATAATTTTGCTTATGACAGCACCATTTGGATTCAGATGTAAAACTATTTATGGCAGTTGCTTCCATTGCTTTGGTGAAAGATTAAAGTACTGATTAATAGATACCATTTGCACACATGGCATTTCTTTTTCACAACTGAAACAAGATTCTGTTGGAAATAAGACTTGTAACGTGTATGGATGATACTCACCTTCATGCCCTTAATTCATTCTAATGATTAAAAATACTGCAGCTCTTTGGAAGCACAAAGGCACTAGTCATAATCTCATAGTAATGAGTTTGGGACAAATACCTCGGAAAGCATTCTTAAACTACAAATGAACCAGGTAGCTCAATACTGAAAGCCTGATCCCTAATTACATTTTAAGGACATCTGCAATGTGATTTTGGCAAGCAACATCATTGAAAAAAAAATATGGAGTACTGGGAGAAAGTCAAATATTGAAATTATTCTTTTATTTCTGGTTTTCTTTATCATTAAGGGTCTGGAAGTTACGAAGCATAAAATAGTGAACATAATGCTCAACTATTGTTCAGCCTAACCTGCAATGCCGATAAACTTAGAGGCATTGAATATAATTCTTTAAAACCATCTACTCTTCTGAAACTGTAGACTAACTAATTAACATTCATTGTGGAAAAGACCTTAAAATAACAAACTTACTGATTTTTGTCTCTTTTAGTAGGAGTGGTTTGTAGTCTAATTGAAAGATGCATGAGGATAATTGTTGAATGAATGTAGGATTATGGTATTTTAAGAGGGAGAATGTAGTTCGTGAACATATGGACTAATAAACACATTGTTAGATTAGCTTAATTAGTGCCAAATGCCACTGAGCTTTTTGGTTTTGTTTAAGCCCCCTGTTAAAAAGAGTGGAAGGGAGAATAAGCAGAAATACTTGTGAATACAAGAGTAGTTACACAGACCACTAAAGAGTTGATATTGACTTTGCAAAATTGTTGGCCAGTGGAGGGCTCCTTCTGTGTCTTGACTTCATTGAAGGTAGAGCCCAAGTGTTCTGGCTTTCCTCCCACTTCTGCTTTTTGTGCAATGGAAACTGGACGTCTCAGGCTGAACCCTGCATTATGCTTCAGTCTGGGAAGCAGACTTTATGCAGGCTCCAACAGCACAAAGCTGTGGTGGCTCTTAAAAGTGCAGTTAGTGCTGTCTTGATGTACTGGGTCAAGTGATGTCTTTTAAATTCTGCAAATGCACACTGCTGGAAAATAGGAAAATGTTTAGTTAAATTCAGATTTTTAAAAAAGGGGGGAAAAAAGCCTTGAAAATCCTTAGGAGTGAGCAAGCAAAGAAAACCGATTAATGTAATTGAAAACAGAACGAAAGAAAAACAAAAAAAAAACCCGCAAAAAAACTAGTGAACAAAGAAGGCTAACACTGAAAAAAAATGTGCTAACATATGTGTCATCTTGCAAAGTACTTAAACATGTGACACTTAAATGAAAATATTCACACAGTGTGATGCAAAATTGGTTACATGGGTTAATGCAGAGATGTTTTACAGACAGGCAAGTGAAACTGAACATTGTTCCTCAGCTCCATTACATATCAGTGTTTTTCCAGTGAGATTTCACTAGGCAGCATGATGGACTGTAGACAAGGTGGACTATAAACTGAATAGCAAATACATCTTCTACCCTCTGTATACATTAGGTAGGTCTGCAAAAGTGTGATGGATAGAGAGAAATACAAGCGCTAACACCGTTACCAGAAGAGGGTGTAGAGGAGATGGGGACACATATGCCACCTTTACCTTGTAGTGTCGCTTATTGGAGTTGTGTCTGCCCACTGAAGATGCCATCCTTGGTAGACAGTGCACACCCAAGCAGATCTCTCAGGTCCTGGTCAGCAAGGTGCGCTCAGTTACAGGTGGAACATTTTATTTGTGCTGGTGCTAAGTGGAATTTCTTCTTTTAACAGTGGAACTCACTGGGTTTTTTGGAGTTAGAACCTTGGATTTGTTTGGTGAGTTTTCATTGCTTTATGAGGACTAAAATGAAGTTAGCAAGAATTCTTAAAAGGGAAGTAGAAATTTATGGAAATAAAAGGAGGGGACAAGTACAAGAAGGTACAGAAAGATGCTTAATTATGGACTGAGAGATAGATAATTTATAGATTTCTTGTAAGCTTTTGTACCTCACCAATATAAAATAATGGCAATCCATTCTTCTGACTCCAAATACAAGGATCTGTTGCAGGGTTTGAGGAGGACTCTTTCTTTTTGCAACATGTGTTGAGTTGGTGCATTTACTGTATAATGCACATCTAAGGACACAGAATCTTCCTGGTGAGCTAACTGTTCAGTTAGAAGCAGACATGTCAAAAATCATAGGTCAAACCTATCTTGCTGTAATAAATATATAAGTTGCAGTTGTCACAGGATGCACAGAGTGGTTGGCTTTAGTGTGGATGAAGATTTGATTAAATGAAATAGATTTTATTTTGGAGTGTGCACCTCGCTAATGCTGCAAGTGTAGCTTAAATGCTTCTGCTGTTGAAATGAACTGCAAAGTGATCCCATAAATGAACTGCAAAGCCTGTGGAAGAACTGAATAAATTATGAAAGCCTTCTTAAATTTATATTATAGAGGTGGACAAGATTAGATAGTTGGGTGTTTTATTGAAAGTTTTTTTAAGTAGCATCTTTTAACCACAGGATTTGAAGAATTCTTAGTAGAGGAGGCACAGTGCAGTAAATGTGTATAATCTGGCCTTAGGTATACTAGTTTTTATTAGTTCTAAATCATGAATCAGTAATAAATCAGACCTAATTTTAAAGCTTCTCATACTGTGGCTTTTAATAGCCTTGTGGAAGTCTGCATTTAGTAAAAAAGGATCACAATTCTTTTCCTATACGTCATGAAAAAAGCAACAAGATTGACGTATCTCACTCCAACTAAAGTTAAATTGTAGTGTTTGTGCATACAATTATATGTCACACTCAGCTTGGTCTTACCAACAAATACAGAGAACTATCTGCAAGAGGTATGCAGCACCCAGAGCACTATAGTTTTTAACCATGTAATTTTTGTTGGTAGCAAAATTTGAACTGTAATGTCTTTGAAATTTAATAGTTCTGGTTTGTAAGAAAAAGAGAAAAAAAGTATATTGTAACTGCATACGTAACATTGCTGTAGGTCTCAAGGGATCAAGCAACTCAATTTTCTGTAATAACAGTAAAAGAATAATAGATAGCATTGCAGTTTAAAGGTCTACACATAACATTTTGCACATTGATTAAGAAAGTCTGGGGGTTTAATAATTTCTAGTATCTGGTAGCAAAAGCTGAGAACCAATATGGTAAATAGTTTTGCGGATGAGAAGTTTAGTAAGACTTTCAAAAATCTAGAACACAGATCAGTTTTTACTTCCCTGAGAGTACAGGAAAATATGAAGGGCATCTTGAGCTTTTGTCTTAGATATCTTGTAGTATTTAATTCACTTAGTCCTGAGAATTCAGTAATAAATATAAGTGGTGTGACCATTCATAACAGGTTGTGTTTACTCCTTCTAACATAGTACAACCTAGCTGGACTGTGTATCAAGTAAAAATGTAAAATGGAGAAGACACTTGATACATGAATTACTAGGATTGAAGCTATTAAAAGTTGGGCTGCTCAGAAATTCTTTAGCTCCTCTACTGTTGTTGTTCCCGCAGACCAGATTGCCAAACTGGAAACTTTTGTAAAAAAAAAACAAACCTATGTTGTGATTATTTTCTTGCTGTAGCTCATTTAGAAAAAGTTAAGAAGTGGAGAAAAATAAATGATCAAAACAGAGTTGAGAAGCTCCAGAGAGTGATTCCAGAAATGAATCCCTGGGTTAGGCCAGTAATCTGAAATGTGACAGGGCAGCAGAGGCTCTGCCTCCATTTGAGTAAGCAAAACCTCCTGGAAGATGTAATCTTTTAGAATTAGAAAAATTAAGGAAAAGACCTACCTCAGAAATTCTTTAGTTTGTACTCACAGAGCAGGGAAGTGTCAGAGGATGGGGGACACTAAGGAGTTAGGTGTGTGTTTCAGCAGGTTAAAAGGCAGTCAGTAGTTGTCTGGAATGAACAAGAATTGTCACATGATGACTTTTTTTTACATAGATGTGACTGGAGCTGATGACTGTTACAGGAAGCCTTTGTTTTGAAAAAATGCAATTTGGCTTGGTTTCATCTGCAGTAACTTAAGACTTAATACAGTAGTTTTAATAAATTTTTACATATATTTGCATGCAACTTTTATATTTACAACACAGGTGTTGGACAAGAACATCATCAATACCTATGATCCTGAATTATTAATTTTTCCCATCACTGTTGTAGGCTCTTGAGTCTGGTTGTTTAGTGAAATCAGATTTAACCTCCTTGCTCAGCAAAAAGGGTTTTTTGCACATTGGCAGAAACTGTCTTGATCTCCAGGGTTTATTCAGCTATTATGACCATTAAAGATTTCTCAGGAGCCCAGTCATCAGGGTGCATTCAGCTCTCGATCTTCTCTGAGTTAACATCACTGTAATTTATAGGTTCCCCTGTAGAAAAGAGATGGTGTTCATTTTGTGAATCATCATTTTCTGTGCTGTCTCAGAAGCCTTTCCCAGTACCCAGCCTGCATTACTCAGGACAAGGAGTTTACTTCACCCCTGCTACTACTACTTTATACTGAATTTTAGAGTATTTAATCAATTTCCTATTGGTATATGACATGTAATGCTCTTTGTAATTTCTATTTTTGCAGCGTTACTAAAAACATTATGAAATAATTAGAAGTAGAAGGATCCAATCATCTGCTGGTTTATAGATTAGAAGTCTAAATGTTATGTAAAATTCTAGCTGTGGTGTAGGCAAACTCCACTGAAGACAAGAGTTGCTAGGCAAATATTGAATATATGAAAAGATAAAAAATGCAAACCTATTTTAGGTCACCTTTTTGGCTGAGATGGCATTGTTGTTGTCCCTTTACTCTTCCTATTTTGTTTCAGCAATGCAAGGTTACATGTCTCTCCCTTTAAACAACAACAAATGCAAAGCCACTTTCATGCAACACCATTCCCCTGTCTGTCTTGTAGGTGGATTCCTCCCTCATCTTTCCCATTGCTTGAATTTGAGAAGGGTGTGGGGTTTTTTTACTTCAAGCAAGATTTTTAATAAATTGGGTGTTTTCCCTCTTCCCTGGTGGTCCCCTGAGTTCAACTTCTAGAGAGCCAAATGAATGGAGTACCTGTTTAAATTCTTACAGGATTTTCATTTTATGCAGAGCAGCAGGAGGAAGGTTGTGCCTTTTCTGGTGCAGAGCTAAATTTCCCACCAGAACCATATGTCTGCAAAGCGGACCTTCTCTCTCCCTCAGTGGATCCAAAGGGAAATGAGCAAGAAATGTGGCAACTGCCTTCTTTCAGCTACAGGCAAGTATAGCAGGGCATTTCTGTGACAACTACAGCACTAAAGACTACACTTTCAGCCTAGAAAACTGAAGTTGCCTGAAGACATTCTGCTGTTTTATTGTAATTTACTTTCTCACCAGCAGCACCCTCCAGGCTCCTATATGACCTCCACCCAGTTGCAGCAATAGCTCAAATCGGTTTTGGCTTGTAAACGTATTTGGGAACTTTTCCAAAGAAAGAATCAAGCAAAAATGCCAGAGGTGTTTACTTAAGTTCCCTTCCTGACCAAATGCTGTTTTCAGTGCAGTTTATCAGCCAATGCTAACTATCTTTTGCCTTATATAACCCTTCAGCTGAAGAGAATTGCAAGCACCTCTCTTGTTACCACTAAAACTGGGCACCTACTGAAATGCTGGGTGTAAATTCTAGACTAGCTAGAACCCTTTAGTTTTGCAGTCATTTTGTACTGCTCCAGTGTGAACCCATAACATGGCAGCTGTAGGAAGGGCATGGCCTTGATCCAAACTTCATAGCTTTATCTTCACTGGATGATCTGGGCAACACCAATATCCGTCCTCTAGCTGCCACAGCTATGTCTGCTGTGGTTTATCACAATGTAAAATTCTCTGTGGTAACTTCAAGTTAGTCAGCTTTGATATGGTTGTTCTGATGGTAACAGCAGAAAGCTTAGGGTGGGCTGCAGTATGAAGAGAAGGACACCAGACTGCAATTAGACCTCTAAAGGCATCGCACCTGGTGTAGTATATAAGTATATATAAAATGTGTATTGATACATAGGCTTCATAAAGCACAGCAGGAACTGAAGGAGAAAAAAGGCAAAGTCAGATCTAGTATTATGATGTGTACAGTATAATTGGTTAATACAACCTACAATTTTTATTTATTTATATTCCTGTAGCCCTTCAGGACTATAACACCAAATTCTACTGGGGCCAGTACTGTATAAAGACACTAGAACTGCATAGTCCAAATTCCTAAAGTTTACCATCTTCGTATAGCAAAAGGGGTAGGCAACAATGGGGCATTATGTTCAATCAAAACAAGTGATCTTAGCACAACAGAATCTTAAATATCTTCACCAGTTTTGGTAGGCTCTGTTGTAAGTAATATCCTAAAAGAAAGAAAGGGAAGAATTCCAAAGAAAACTATATATTATATTTGTATGTATCCCAAGGAGCATTTCCTAAGTCAAGAGATGATGCGAAGGATTTTGTCTGAAAGGGCTTACTGGAGCTTAAATCCATTGCTTCCATACTTATGAGATGGAAGAGTCTGGAGTTATAAAGTCTTGGAACTGAGGGCAAATGTTCTGTATCTGATGCCATAGAGAAGGGAGTAGGACGCTGACCAGAGTAACAGTTAAAATGACAGGCAAAGAAAATTACTGTGGCAGAAATTGGATATGGCTAAGAAAGAGAGTTTACTTTGTTAAAGCAGGTGAAGGGAAGCTTGCGATAATTCAGAACTGAGTACCAAAAGGAGGTACTGTGTGGACATATAGTGAAAGTTGCAGTTTATGATGCCTAAGGGTAAAGTAAAAGATTACACCAAGTAATAGTGACTTTGTTTTGAAGGGCATGGTTACACATTTTGTTCAGTTGCTCAACTGAAAGTATAACATGAAATACAATTTATTTCACCTTTCATTTCATGCTATTTTTAAATAGGGTGGTTTTGATGTCAAAAAGCTGGTGCCTGTTGTAATTTTTTCCCCTCAACTTAGTTTATTTCATTCATTTTTGTAAGGCACATCAGTCATCATTTAGGCTTATGTAACTGAGAGAATGATTAGCCTACTAGTGGTCAACAAGTACCTAAGTATATGTGTAAGCCAAATATCCACATGCAGTTATTTCTGTGAAGGTAACTTGCTTTGGTGTCTAGGCATTATAGAGGGTAACAAAGAAAGGCTTTCAGCTTATCTGCTTGAGCATTTGAATTTAGGGTGTTGTACTTTGTCCTGAATAGGAGCAGCATGTTTAGAATGAATGTTTGTTGTCAGAATTCTTGCATCAGACTAGTATGCATCCTTTCCTATCAACAACAAATACTGTGCATTCAGGACAAGGTTCATGTCCTTCCTCTTCAAATCCTTGCAAACAGAAAATAGGCCTTGTTCAGCTCATTGGTAGAGCCTTGGTCTTGTCATTTTAGAGAAGCCCGTTTTTAAATATGTGATCTTTAAAGGCTTCATAGTAGATAAGTTTGTTTAGCCTGGAAAATAGGAAAATTCAGGGAGATCAGCTTATAGAGCTGGTGGTTGCTGCAAAACCCTTGATCATGAAGTACTTGAAAGAAATCGTATTAATGGATAGTTAATTCTGTTATTACCTGTTTCTATTAAGTGGAGCAAATATGCTTTGGCTTGCCCAAATTTATTACGCTGTGTGTCTTGTAATAATTTATGCCCTTTTCTCAACAGCTGACTCTGTTGTCAACACAGCTTAACATAACTGTTTCAATGTCTCACTTCATGTAAACACACACACACAAAGAATGCTACAATTTTGAGATGCTATGAAAGTTGGATTGATTGTTTTTCAAATTTGCTTGAAATCACTGAAAAACTGAAAAGTCAGAATGAATTAATTTTTTTTAGGCCATTTTCCCCTTCCTTGTGTACTGGTCTTACATCAGATCATTTTGGTCTTTTCTACATAGTTATGACCATTTACAAACTAGCACAAACTTATGCTTTTTAATTCTTTGAAATATGATACTTGCTTTTTCATCTATTGATGTAGCCAATCTTGAAATGACTCTTCAGTGAGATAGATGTTGCTGGCTTGCAGATATATATCTCTGTAAAGCTGCAGTGGACTAATGAGGGAACATAATGAATATTCATTCTTGGATTGTCTTTTTCTTCAGATTTTGACATACTGTAACTTCTAACTAGCCTTAAAATCAGGCTGCTTACCAAGGCAAACTACACTACAATAACTCTTTAATGTAAGAGGTGGACAGGAGGCTTACTGAGGAGTGAAAGACTTAATTACTGCCTTGATACTTGAAAATACACACATTCCTGACTTTTTTATTTCCTTTTGTGATATATAATTCCCCTGGAAGTTAAGCAAGTGCTTGAAGCAGTAATTTAGTTTATTATTTACTTCAAAACAGGATAAAAATAATGATGTTGGAAATTATAAAATCACAGAATCACCAGGTTGGAAGAGACCCATCGGATCATCGAGTCCAACCATTCCTATCAAACACTAAACCATGTCCCTCAGCACCTCGTCCACATGTGCCTTAATCACCTCCAGGGAAGGTGAATCAACCACCTCCTTGGGAAGCCTGTTCCAGTGCTCAATGACCCTTTCTGTGAAAAACTTCCTCCTAATGTCCAGCCTAAATCTCCCCTGGCGGAGCTTGAGGCCATTCCCTCTCATCCTGTCCCCTGTCACTTGGGAGAAGAGCCCAGCTCCCTCCTCTCTACAACCTCCTTTCAGGTAGTTGTAGAGAGCAATGAGGTCTCCTCTCAGCCTCGTCTTCTCCAGAGGAGAAGAAAATGCAGTAATCAAATATAAAACTTTTTTAGAATTTTATTCTCAAAGGAGCCCTTTTGCAGTTGAAATAATTATGATGGTACTTTTACTTAGCCTAGGTAATTTTAAATAAAAAGTATCTGCTGCATTATGTAGCATTGATATAATAAAAAAATCCAATGAATATATGAGCATGAATTTCTTGGATTCATGTTACTGATTTTCATGTGAAGCAGAATATCAAAATACACAGCAAGTTTCATACTTAACAATGCTACCATTTTAAAGTAACTATTTTCTATATTTAATTTCTGTAATTAGTAATAATTCTAACTCTATGAGTATTTTTAAGGATGCTGAACTCTTAGTGCAGAGCATAGTGAGATAAAAAGTTCATTATCATCAGATACTTTAAGTGGAATTGCAATCATATTTCTGTAAACTGTTAGTTGTTTAAATATGAGCATAATTTATTTTCCTTCAAGTTACTGTAAAATGTAAACATGTAAGTAGTATAATTCTTCCTGGTTATTTTTGGAAATTTTAAAAGAGCTCATTTTGATATCCTGAGATCCTATTGTATCCCACAAAGCCAAGAGGAGAAGCCTTGAGTCTAGAGTACCTTGCTGTTGCAGTAGGCTGTTCTGGAGATAAGAAAGATAGCAGTGCATATACACCATAGAAGTCGTTGTCATAGCTTTCTGATGACAATATGCTACTGCTGCAGGCCTTTCATGGGAGATATAAAGTGACTGATTTTAACAGCATTTGGACCTTTTAAGTGCTATACCACTCTGAAAAAACATGGGAGTTAGTCATAAAGGCTGGAACAATTGCAACTCAAAACAAAATTCCTTTTGGCTGACAGCATTCCTCAAGACTTCAGGGGCGGTGGGAGAGGTGGGACTAAGAAAAGGTAATTTGGTCTGTCTCCTTTAGTAGCTTGGCATAAACAGCTGGTTTGTGCCACTTTGCCAGTGGTGTCTGTACTAATAATCTTATTCAATTTTATCACCCTTGCTGTAAGCAGGCACAATTCAAGTTATGTCATTAAATCAACACCTGATCCCAGTTGCCCTTATACAGTGGGCTATAAGGTGTCTACTTTTCTTATGATGCTCTCGCTATTGTATGGGCTAATTTATTTATTTATTTGTCCACAGAGAAGTCTTCTGCATATTTGCACTTCCCTCTTGCCCTCCTTCACAGGAAGGAGAGGGAAGGAGAGCTGTCTGTTTTCTGGGCATACGGTCGTGTTGGTAATTGTTTCTTTAAGTTCCCTGGCAGGGTGGGGCAGAAAAGTGGTGAATGACTTTGTTGTGTTATGTTAATGAAGTAACTTGGGGATGGGGGCAGGAGTTTGCAAGCTTATGTGGGTGGGGCGGTTGCCAAAGAAGGCTGGTGGCAAGGGCAGAAGTGACCAATCAATGTTTACCTGATGTTTTGGCCTGCTTGGTCTATATAAGCAGCAAGTTAACCCTTAATAAAGGACTTCATCTGAAATCATATTGATTTGTCATGAGGTTCACTTGCCCCTGCTGCGTTATGGTAGAGCTGAAAAATTACAGAATGTTTGTCATGCTTGGAAGGGACCTTTAGAGGTCATCTAGTCCAACTCCCCTGCAGAGGCAGGGTTACCTTCCACTAGATGAAGTTGCTCAGAGCCCTATCCAACATGACCTTGAAGGTTTCCAAGGAGGCAACCTCCACTATGTTCCCAAGCAACCTTTTCCAGAGTTTCACCACCCTCATTGTAAAAAATGTCTTATTTATATCAAGTCTAAATCTACGCTCCCTTAGTTTAAAACCATTACTCCTTGTCCTGTCACAACGGGCTTTACTGTCTGTCCCCAGCTTTCCTGTATGCCCCCTTGAAGTACTGGAAGGCTGCTATAAGGTCTTCTCGCAGCCTTGTCCTATCCAGGCTGAACACCCCTGCTCTCAGCCAGTCCTCATAACATCTCCTGCCTAGTCCTTTCAGGAACATTGGTGAATTTCTTAAGTGCTCAGCTCTAGTCTGCATTGGCTGTCTTCTGCCTTTTTAGTTCTTAGTGGGATCTGGAGAAGCAGAGGAACTTACAGCCCAAGACTGACTCATCTCATGAAGTGAGCAAGACATCAAGTACATTCTCAGACATCAGTAAGGCTTTTGACACAGTTTCTCACAGCGTTCTGCTTAGGAAACAGTCAGCCTCTGGCTTGGACAAGTGCACACTCTCATGGGTGAAAAACTGGTTGGATGGCTGGGCCCAGAGAATGGTGGGAAATGGAGTTAACTCCAGCTGGAGGCCAGTGACAAGTGGGGTTCCCCAGGACTCAGCACTGGGTCCAGCCCTGTTCAATGTCTTCATCAATGACCTGGGTGAAGGCATCGAGTGCACCCTTAGCAAGTTTGTGGATGACACTAAGCTGGGTGGAATTGTTGATCTGCTGAAGGGAGATGGGATGAGGTTTAACAAGGCCAAATACTGGGTCCTGCACTTGGGACACCACAACCCTATGAAGTGCTACAGACTAGGAAAAGTCTGACTGGAAAGCTGCCTGGAGGAGAAGGACCTGGGGCTGTTGGTTGACAGCCAACTGAACATGAGCCAGTAGTGTGCCCAGGTGGCCAAGAAGGCTAAAGGTATCTTGGCTTGTATCAGAAATGGTGTGACCAGCAGGTCCAGGGAGGTTATTCTCCCTCTGGACTCAGCACTGGTGAGGCCGCTCCTTGAGTGCTGTGTTCAGTTCTGGGCCCCTCACCGTAAGAAGGATGTTGAGGCTCTGTCCAGAGAAGAGCAACAAAGCTGGTGAAGGGGCTGGAGAACAGGCCTTATGAGGAACAGCTGAGAGAGCTGGTGTTGTTTAGCTTGGAGAAGAGGAGTCTGAGAGGAGACCTCATTGCACTCTACAACTACCTGAAAGGAGGTTGTGGAGAGGAGGGTGCTGGGCTCTTCTCCCAAGTGACAGGGGACAGGACAAGAGGGAATGACCTCAAGCTCTGCAAGGGGAGGATCAGGGTGGATACTGGGAAGAAATTTTTCACCAAAAGAGCCATTGGGCTGTGCAGGGAGGTGGTTCAGACACCAGGCTGGAGGTACTTAGAAGTACATGTGGATGAGTTGCTGGGGGACGTGGTTTAGTGTTTGATAGGAATGGTTGGACTTAATGATCCTGGAGGTCTTTTCCAACCTTGTGATTCTGTGATTCTCATGAACTCCTGTTGACTCAGGGTTGGAGAACAGCAAGGCTAGAAAGCTCACTGTTGAGGACAGGAGAGAAGCAGAAAATGCAGCAAAATATGAGGGGCTTATTCAAAGGAATGCTGAGAAGCTTTTATAGGTGAGAACTAATTGTGGAGGATTGGATGTTTGTGAAGGAGCAGGTGGATTTCTCAGAACAATCTACTAAGGAAATGGAGCATTAATTAATAGAATGCTCACAAAATTCACTGTCTCAATAAGTAAGTAGAGAGAACAGATGAATTTTTTGAGAACACTGTGAATAAAGGTTTCCAATGAGTTCATTTATCAATGGAATTTGCATTTTGGAAGCTAGATTCAGAGATTTCTTCTGGATTTTGTTGAGAGAACAAGGCAGTTGTAGAGGTGGGGAACACCTAGAGAGTAAATCAGTGGGAGAAATACAGAAAATACTTGAAAGCTCTACAAAAGAACATGTATTAAGGTTCAGTGTGCAGCTAGAGATGGCTTTATACTGAAAAGTAACTGACAGAGGTGCAATAACAACTACATTGGGGTGAACCTTCAGGTTAAGCACAACCTTGTATATTTTATATGATTTTTGTACTTCTTTTAAAAAAAAAACTTGTTAAAATTTTCTGTTTTAAAAAAAGACTAAGGCAGTAGAATTTATTAATAATGTAAAGTAAGTGATATCTCTAGATGTGTATAATGGATGTTGCTTCTTATTACCTGGCTCATTTTTGCCTCCTTTCCTTTCTCTTCACCACCCTCAAAAAAACTTGAATTTGTGATGCTTACAAAGATGCTGTCATTTCAAAGAGACAGATGTGTACTGGCTTTGACTTGTTGCAAACATGCATGTCCATGCATGCACATGCATGTGTATACTTATATGCAGTACTATTAAAAAAACTGATACTTTCTCCATCAAGTTTTGAAGAAATGTTCTTATGTATGTGTACTATTTTAAATGGTAATAAGATAAGCAGAAATACTGTAGGAAAATATCATTGCAGGACTTAGAGAACAACAGGAAAGTACACTATAGTGATGAAATACTAAATATATGATTTTTTTTATGCCCTACAGAAAATCCTAAGAAACTTTTCTTTTTTTGTATCCTAAGGACTAATCTAATCTTATTTTCTCTTTAGCAATTGCAGTAACACTGAGACAGTTGTTAAGAACAGAGCATTCTGCATTTATTTACTAATATCCTGCAGTTTAAAATTTGTTTGGACCACCCCTTTTGTTTATGCATTAGAACTGGGATGTGTTCAAAGTTTCAACTCCTGCAGGAAAAAAAATGCAAACCTTTTAAATGATGCTGCTCACTTATTATTTTGATGCCTTGACAGTTCACCAGCGTGTAATTACTGACTTTTCTTATTACTCTGAACTGAAATAGCTATAGCATGTTTACTATATTTACGAGGGATGAATCACCTGATGCCTGCCATACTTCTACAGCAAAGGAGAAACTTCCACTAAAAACTCTGCAAAAATGCAGTAGTAACATCTTGGGGGTTTGTTTTGTTGTTTTCAGGGTGCTGGGTGCACTGCACTGGTGGTAGCTGTGGTGGCAAGGAAGTTAGAACTTACCAAAGCTGAAAAACATGTGCATAATTTCATGATGGACACCCAGCTAACTAAAAGAGTAAGTCACACTTTATATTCACAACTGAAAAGGAAATATGTGTTAATTTATTTCTGCCTTTGTTTGTGAAAGTCTCCTGCTCTGTTCTCTTACTGAACTTTTTCATGGCAGCCATCTTGCAAGGAAGATAAATCAAATGCTTGAGCTTTCCCCTGAATTGAAGGTAACTCTGAGCTCTTAGCAGATTTTGAGCATTTGAATATTCTTCTATAGAGGGTCCTTGCAGCTGGAATTGAATTGGTATAACCAAGAGTCAAATGCTGTGAAACTAGGCTATTATATTTAAAAAAAAAACAAACCAACTTTCATGAAGCATATGAGAAGAATATGTAAAATTTTGCAGGTAAACTAGATTAAATGACTGATACATAAAACAATTTCAGGCTAAGATCAACTTCCATAAGTAAAAGACATATTTATAGTTTGTGTGTGAGAGTCTCTGCAATTGCTTTCTGTACTCAACACAGGGTTCATTTAGCTGTATGCAGTACTGAAGTGACTTGAAAGACTTTTGTAGGTGACAATATTTTTAGATATTATCTAAAATCTTTCTAGAAATCTCTAGAACTCATAAAAAAACATTTTAGAATTTTCCTTATGAAATGTAATTTCTATTACAATAACATCTTGCAAAATGAAAGAATGCAGCAGACAAGACAAGAATATGAGCAGGAGCTACATTGTACTCACAGCTTTTTTAATCTTTTCTATTGCCAAGAGCCATTATGGAGAGCAAAGTTCTTACTCTTACAACACGAACTCGGCAGAGCTTGTCCTTATTGATGGATAGAGAGAGATGTCGTTGGCTGAGCTGGAAAACTGAGCTTTATTCGAGGCAGGGAGAGGGGATGGCTACCTCAGCACAGCTCCATGCAGTGTTGCAGTGTTGCAGTGCCACATGTCCTCTGCTGCAGAAAGCCACATCATGTCTTTGCTATGTGCTATGTTTCATATCATACGCTACCTGTCAACACAGTGATCTTGTTCTCCTGGGTCCTTAATTTCTATGCTGGTCACCACTAACATCCTGTGTCTCCCCTAAGCACTTAGAGTGGAAAAAAAAGGTTAATTGGGGGCAGTTCTGTAAATAGGTGTAAAGGGTGTCTGACTCGAGGTTTTTGATGTGAGCTGGTTGATTGGCACTCCTATATAGTCAGTTAAGGTCTTATCGGTACTATACCACAGACAAGAATTTGTCACTTCCTCACAGACACTTTTTTAGTGTAATAACAGCTGAGTTTGAAATGTTTATCAGGAGGTTTTCTAAAGATTGGCCAGTTTTTGAGTCTGGTGTTCAATTGTGCCTTTTAAAGCTTACTTTTTTCATCTATCCTTAATATAATTCTAAATATGAGTCTGACACTGTTTCTGAGTGGTGCTT
Organism: Piaya cayana; assembly: GCA_013389865.1. Classification (NCBI taxonomy): domain Eukaryota; kingdom Metazoa; phylum Chordata; class Aves; order Cuculiformes; family Coccyzidae; genus Piaya; species Piaya cayana. Next base: position 49,595 of record WAAB01014882.1, on the reverse strand, counting down.
TGGTAAGTTCAAATGCATGAAACTCAAAACACATGAAAAGCAAACCAAATAAACAAGTTAGATGCACATCAAGTCACAGACAGTTACATTGATGCTGGAGAGGTTTCCTCACAGCCTGAAGATAGCCATACCTTTTGGAAGTGCAGGGACTAGATAGAGATTGTGAAGAGGTCTTTAAAATGTGTCTTTGCTTCCACTGAAGTCAGGACCAAGGTTCTCCCAACAGTTCTACAAATACTGTTGCCAGGAGGAGCTATTGCATGGCATTTCTGCAGTGTCATTACCTCGATGTTGACTTAGCTCTGATGCTGCAATGACTGGCATGATATAAAGTTGGAGGGAGAGAAAATAAAGATAAGTTATAAGAACAGCTTTTCCTTTACAGGTAACCTAGTAATTTTGTCATTAATCAACACTGCACTGAAATTCTTTGTAGTTTCCAAGCAGTCTTGAAAATATGGAGGGCCTAAGAAGGAACAGTAGGTACTCACCTTTAACACGTTATGGAAAGCCTCATTTGAGGACAAAAAAAAAATCAAAGCATTTATGAAATGGAAAACTGGCCATGTTAATTGGCAAATATTTTTTTTATCTCCTCAAAGAATAGAAGAGCAACAAGAAAAGAAATATAAGCAAAAAAAGAAAAAAAAATATGTTCAAGCATCTCTGGAAATTTAAGACTCTTACATTGCTGAAAGAATTGAGGTACTAACCACAGAATGTGAAAGACAAAACTTTATGAATGTATTAAATACATTCAGTTAATTACCATACAGATTGTTTTTCCTTACTGTAATTCATATTGCCAAAACTGCCAGATAGTGCTTAGTCTTTAAAGATGGACTGATTATTCCATAATGCAAAGAAAGCCGGTCCCAATGTCATGTTTATAAGTAATATGGAAATTGCTTAGCAGTTCCCTTGGCCCAGTCTTCTTGTCCTCAGTGCTCCAGTTTATTGGTGTGCCGATTTCCCGTATTTAGCCAGAGTCTTAAGTACTTTAGAAAGACTTTGTATCAGAGAAGAGACTACATGTCATAATGCTATTTTTGTCAGCTTGGTGTTTTTCTTTTATTAAACAGGTGAAAAATGCAGCTGCCAATGTACTCAGGGAAACATGGTTAATTTATAAAAACACAAAGCTGGTTAAAAAGATAGACCATGCAAAAGTAAGGAAACATCAGCGAAAATTCTTGCAAGCTATTCATCAGTAAGTACTATTTTGCTTTGATTTTCCACTCCAGGTGTTTTCTCTCTTAGCTTTCTTCTTCCTCATAGTCACTCTTAATCCCCACATCCTCTCCTGCCTCTTCCCTTCTTTCCCACTCAACTCTCTCTTTCCCCTTTCGCAGAATGTCACCCTTGAGGTTGATTTTTCTCTTAAGACAAAGATAATGTTTTGCTGTACTACCTGTTTACAACAAAATAAAAAAAGTGTGCTGGCTGTGTATGTCCAAAATGGGGCAAATCAAACTTGAATGTATATTTTTTAGAAGTTTCCCATGTTTCTTGAATTTTCTAAGACTTCTTTTATTTCTTGCCACCGATCTGTTTCCTTACAGGTAGTAAGTTAGAAGTTGCAATAGGCAGAAGAAAATGAAAACCAGTTTAATTTGTAGTAGAAGTTTTAATAATTTAAAATCGGAATGATGTGATAAAAGAAGCTGTGACTCCTGACATCTGTTCTAGAAAGCAGGACAATATACCGACCATCATTGTATGACTCTTAAGCACCTCTGACATGTTTCAGATGAGTTCTTCCCCTCTACTGAAATCTTCAGGTGTTGAAAACAAGACTGAATTGTAACCAGTAGTAGGATTAAGCTGAATGATGGTATTACCAGGCTATAAGCTTTATCTAAAATTCATCATAAGTATTTCTCATAAAGCACATCAAAACCAGCAGAATTGCACAATCATTCAGTTACTCTTCCTGGGCCTAGATGGAAAAAAAGAAGAGACTTTTGTTCCCTAGAACCACAGATTCTTGATGAAGAATGTTCTGGACCCATTCCACTATTTGTCTACTCTGTTTGATGTCCCTTTCCATGCAGCCATTTGTACAACCTATGAAATTAGTTTCCATGAGATACTGGGGAGATGTAGATAGATTAAGTGAGTTTAATTTTGAACTGATGTTTTTATGGCTTCTGTGTCTGAGGCAACCTGTGAGAAGATATGAGGGAAGTATCCCTCATGGAAAGAACAACCTGGTCTTCTTGCAGGAAAGACAGGAGGGAAAGGCCAAGTTATCATATTTCCTATTAGTAAGTTTAGGCTTACAGCCAATGTTTCCCTGGTTTGTGGCAATGTTTTAAAGCAATGAGTAGCTAAGTTTGAAGTTTGAAGGATTGTATAAACTTTCATTACTATATTATGTTTAGTAAACTGGCAGGATTAAATGTTACTGTCCTATTGCAGAAGCATGAGAAGGAATGAAAAAAATGACAAAAGCTGAAGCATTTTTATATGCGTGTAGAAAGTATAGTTTCCCAGCTTTGTTATCCTACTCAGTTTAAAGGATTGTGAGGCAGAGAGGAATGGCAGGGCTTCTGAGATAGCAGACGGCATGTCCTGTGCATCCTCTGCTCATAGAATCACAGAATGTCCTGAATTGGAAGGGACCCACAAAGGATCAGTGAGCCCAGTCCTCTCCCTACACAGGACAGCCCCAACATTCATACCATGTGTTTTAGGGCAACATCCAAATGCTTCTTGAATATTGTCAGGCTTGGAGCCATGACTGCTGTCCTGGGGAGCCTGTTCCAGTGCTCTACTGCCTTCTGAATGAAAAACGTTTTCCTAATATTGAACCTAAACTTCCTCTGGCACATCTTACTGCCATTCCCTAGGATTCTGTCATTGGTTTCCAAAGAGGAGAGATCAGTGCCTCCTACTGCTCCTTCCCTTGTAAGGAAGTGTAAACCATAATGAGGTCTCCCCTCAGTCTCCTCTCTTCCAGGCTGAACAGACTAAGTGACTTCAGCAGCTTCACATACAGCTTCCCCTCTAAACCTTTCACCAACTTTGCGATGCCCTTTGTGTGCTGGACTTGAATCCTAGATTACAGAGGTTATTCTTTAACATTTTAATAGGTATTTGTTTTGTTTGTGTGTCTATGCATACATGTTCAGAGAAGAGTCTAGAAGCAAGCACAATCTGAAGCTTTATATATTATTCAAGCACAGAAGAGTGTCACAGGATAGGTGTTACTGTGCACCTGTCTTAGAAGTTCATTAATCAAATGAGGTGAAGAAGGTGTCAGCATTAATTTTTTCCTAGCTGTGCTGGCCAAACTTGAAACACCTATGTTAATAATGGATTTCCCTCTATCCTTTAATGCTTTGCATCCCATCCCTGAAACTTTTTTTATTTAAGAAAAAAAAACAAAAAACAAAACCAGAAAATTTTCACAATATGCTGAAGAATGTGCCATGGATAAAAACATTGCTCTAGCAGTTTGCTTTCTTCCAGCTGTAGCAAAGTAGTTGGATGCAAATTATTTTATTTCCCTTTGCATCTTTGAACTTTCTCAGGTGACTCATGGTGTTGTATGGCTCTTTTCCATCTTTATGGATTCTTAGGTTTTTATTGGTCCCCCTCCTCCACCTTTCCAACCATTTCACTGGAGACAGAAATAAAAGGAGCAAAATTTCAGGGACAGATTTATAGACAAAACCAGAGCAGGTTGTAATAACAGTCCCAGACTTGTGGTCACAGCTCTAAAACTGCCTTCAGCTGGTCTGGATCTTTTTTGATTCTCCTGCATACTAAATAAGGTGAAGATGAAATCATCACTCAGAATGATACTATTGAAAGTCATGTTATGTATTGCATGAATGAGAAAATCTGCTGATGTTAGTTGATAGGAAGGTTTGAAGCTATTATTGGCTCTGTCATGAATGCAAGGGAGTTAGGCTTCACCTCAGGCAATTACATTGCAAGAAGTAGCAATTCCCTAGAACTTCCCACCTGCTAAATTGAGCCCACTGTGCTCACTTGATTGTTTTAGTATATTTTACAGTTTGTTTTCTTTTGTTTTGTCTTTTTATTTCAACAAAATGAAAATAGAGCTCGGAAGTAAGTTGTATGAGCTGTTCCTTTAAATTTGCAGAATTTACCACTGTCTGCATGCAAAAATAGAGTCTTTATTTGTGAACTTCAGTGGTCTGATTGCTGCCATGGAAATGCGAATCAGAATCATGACCGTTTGCTGTGATAAGTGAAGTTCAGAACATCAAGTTGTCTTATATTTTCTCTTAATGAATTTAAGAATGAAAGTCTGACAGTTTTCTTTAAATCCAGCTGCTGCAGCTAAAAACTTGCCATTACCGAGAAGTACATTTTTAGTCTGTGATAGGTATTGGGTTGATTAGCATAAGTAATTATCTTTCTGGCATCCACTGGTAGTTGTATTGCTACAATAACAATGGATTTCTTGGAATTTTAAAATTAAAATGCTAACTGGCAAGCAGATGAGTCAATGAATCTTAAGAAAAGCGGAAAATGTATTCCAGTAACAACTATTGGAATGTCAATAATTTCACTTTTATGTGATTTCCCTATGTTTTAAAAGATATTTCACCCTTCACAATTTATTTTCTCATGACAGTTAGCTTAGATTTGAGAAGAAATGCTCATTAACTACAAATAGCAACATAAGCTTCCCATTTTGGGATATCCCCAAGAAGACTTTCTTTAAACTAGCTTTCTAAGTGATGCTATCAATAAGAAATAAGCAGAGTATACATTAGCAACCTACCTGCCACAAAATGGTGCCAAACTTATTTTCATTTCGCAGCTGAGCAAGTTGTTAGTTTGGTTGACCCTCAACATAGTAAACTGTGTGGTGTCTTGTTTATAAATTGATATTGTTGAAAAATGCTATTTCCTGCTTAGAACTGGAAACCAGAAAACTTGATGGAAGTCCAATTAATTATCTGTTGGGAAATTTTGAACAAATGACTCCTTCTTAAGGGAGAAATTGCTTATTTGTGAAAATCACACCTATTAGACATTCTTCTAGTAGTTGATGTGAAAAACATGGACTTTGTTTGAGGAAATACATCAGAAGGGTCGTATGTATACATCTCAAAGAATATATATGCAGATATATGCATAACTAATAGTAATGGAAATAGATATCAAAGAGAAAAATAGACCCTTGTGCTTCTTTCACAGTTCTTCAATGCTGTAGTTTAAGTAGCACATTGAAGAGGAACATCTAATGTAAGTTTAAAATGTAATCATAGACAGATGCACAAATTATGTAAGAAAATTAAATGTATTGGCAAGTATGTTGGTTACTTAGCTGCTGGTCAGATGGAAATTCTGTTTAAAGTAACAAGAAACTCACTTATCACTGTATTTCCATCAGGTTCCAACACCTGCTAACTCTATCCATTTCGGACAGAACAGGGCTAATACCTGTATCTAGTCATGTGGGTATGGGAAGATTCTTTTTGCCACATCATTAATTACAAAAAAATCCATTTGATCTATGTTTCTTCCTATATCTATTTGTCATGATACTGAAGCTCTAAGGAATGTTTTGGCTTTCTTTCATATAGTCTGGGTAAACTGTTCTCTCTCTTTTTGAATTCAACTTCGACCATGGCAAATGTTGTTGTCAAGGTCATCACATTTCCTTGCTCTTTCCTTTTTTTGCAATGTTGAAGAAGCATGCTTCTCATTGTAGCAGGCACATGACCAGTTTGACTTTACACAAAGTACTCAAGGCATTGTCCATGCAGTTATTTGCTCTTATAAGTTTTGTGCATGCTTTTTATAAATCCTAATATGACCACAGACACAAAAAAAGTCTTACTTAAAATTCCACTTTTTAGATTAAGAAGTGTAAAAATGGAACAAAGGAAACTGAATGATCAAGCCAACACTTTGGTGGACCTGGCAAAGGTTAGTAGGCCATTACTGTTGTTTTAATGTTTATCCTTTCAAAGTGAAGGGTCAGTAAGTGAAAATGTTATGCATTGTAAGTGCAGGTACTGTTAACAAGTTTCTTATTTGTAGAAAATGAAAGTATGTATCTGTTTTTTGTTAACACGTAATGAATTAAATGCCTTTTTAATAGTTCTGACCAAAATTTGAATACACCTTTTATTCTCTGGTACATTTGAAAAAGATGGAGGGTTGATCCTGAAAGCTCCTCAAATAACTGCAGTGGTCATGGTAAATGCTGAACTCTGATTGGACCATAGTAGCATACTTCTGCACAATATTTCTTATCTAGTGATAGTGATTGTGCTGAGAGGAACCATAGTAGACAGGCTTTCACACAGACTGGAATCAGAGGTTCTGGTTTTCTATTCCTATTCTGTTATCCAATGACATTGGAAAAGTAGATTTAGGTCTTCAATTGTTTATTTTTTTATAATGAATAATAGCTGCCTACTTTGCTGGTATATCATAAGACTTTATCATCTTTTGTAAGCCATTTGAGATGAAGTGAAAGAGGTTATTCAGTTGCAACTGCTTGTGTATTGTTACTGGGATTTTTCATTGATATAAAGTAATAACTAGAGAGTTAGAGGACTGAACTGATAGCATTCCAGGTTTCATGTTAGATCTCAGTATTTAGCAGTTACTTAATTTGAGGCTACATTAGAGGTGTTAATGTGCTTTGCCGAAGCTTTTCTTGTACGTCTCTTTATGCATCTCAATACTGTCATCAATTTAAAGTGCATCTAAGGAAAGGTTAAACACTTCAGTGTTCATTCCCTTTGCTTTAGAGAACTACCTGACAACTTCAATTGCTGACGATATAGTTTGTTCTAATGGCAACAAATAAGGACTCTGGATACTATTTAATGTAGACTGCTTTCAAGGTTTATGCTAGCATCTTGAAACAGGGAACAGAGAAATGGGTTATCAGCACTCATCTGATCCTGAAGTGCTATACATTTCGGGCTATCAGTCAGTCATTCCATTAATTTTTATGCCCTTTTGATAGTTTATAAACTTCAACCATTTTGTCTACTGAATTGCATACAACTTTGATAAACTAAAATCTAATCTGAAGTCTCAGTCTATCACAGGGAGAAATTCAGTCATTATTTTTAATCAGTTCCAAGTCTGTATGAAGTAACACATTTCAGATTACATTTTTACTGACCATTATGGCATTTTAAAGTGCACCCTATATACTTGCTGTATCCAAACACTATTTTGCAGAAGATGGATATATTGGAAAATGCAGAAGTTAGTAGTTTTTACTCCCTGCACTGCATTTCAAAACCAGTCCATCCACTTACTCTTGCTACAACCAGTTCAAGAAAACATGGTCAGTTTATGGAAGAAGGAAATGAACAACATTTTTGTTCTGCTTAGAAGAATGAGGATCTTAAAAACCAGAGGAAATACAGAAGAGTCAAGGATGGATCATAGCTTTGAAGTCTTTGGTCACCTAGTGGCTTACACAACTGACTGTTCACGAATAGTGAACGTGGTGCATTTCTAAGCATCTGAACTTCCAGAAAAGGTCTGATCTTTTGTCTGATTAGTTCAGACCTTGACATCTAATGTGCTACACTGAGTATATTACACTTTTGCTCAACAACTTTAGCAGAAAGTTTATTCTGAATCTACAAGGAAAATATTTCACAATAGATGTTGTTATAATATTCATATTCTTTTTTTTCTGCAAAGTGCGAAAACATTTACAAACCCTTGTAGATTTGTGCTGCTTGCTATGCTATTTGTAAGATCTCTCTCTAAATGTTTCTTTACATCCTTCTACTTTCAGACTCAAAACATCATGTATGATATGATTTCTGACTTGAATGAAAGAAGCGAAGATTTTGAGAAGAGAATTATTTCTCTGGAAACTAAACTGGAAACTTTAATTAGTAGCGTTCAAGCTCTCCCTGGACTGATTAGCCAGACAATCAGCCAGCAACAGAGGGATTTCCTTGAGGCTCAGATACAAAATTATGATAAGCACGTTGCCTACAGTGCTGAACGATCACGATCTTTGTCAAGAAGAAGGAGATCATCCTCCACAGCACCACCAACTTCATCAGAGAGTAGCTAGAAGAGAATACGTTAACCACAAAATAAAGACTTTTTGCCATCATATGGTCAATATTTTAGCTTTTATTGTAAAGCCCTATGGTTCTAATCAGTGTTATCTGGGTTCTGATGTCAGAATCCTGGAAACATGAATATGTTTTAGGCCAAAATGAGTGCAAACTCTTCTTTTTTCCCCCCTCCTCCTCTCAGACGCACAGTGAATGCACCTATTACTGCTATATTAGATTGTTCCTCCTGTAATTTCACTAAATTTTTATTCATGCACTTCAAACAAACTTTACTACTACAATATATAATATAATAAAAAGTTTAATTTCTGCACATAATTGCTTGGTTACTTCAACTTAACAACTGAAGAAAAAGCTCACAAAAAGAAGACTAATTATAAACTTTTAAGAAATAATATTGAAGCTTAATAATTATCTCTCAGTATGAAAAACTAATTCTCTAAACTTTGCTTGCAGTGGAGGGGGAAAAAAATCAATATTCATCTAGCAGTGGGCTGTATATGTATAGTCATTTTAAAAGGTCACTAACAGCTTCAATTTCTGAAGTGATTAATTAAAAATATAGTTTATCCTAGAAAATAATATATTAAGTATACTATGGGTTTTTTTAATCTTCTTAGTGCTTTTGTTAAACATTCATTTGTACACACACGCACACAGATAATATATATACATATGTACTTATGTATATAAAATTATTTATGCAATGCCCATGGCAACGATCTTTTAAACTGACTATTTGTAAAGCTGCTGGCATGCAGAAAGCACAGGTGAAGTCCTGTTCATTTCTTTGGAGTATCATAATTATGCCAGGTAAGTGTGTCTGGGCAGAAGCATCACATTCGAGCTAGAAGTCTCCCATTAACACTATCTGGGTTTTCAGGACGTTAGGTTGCTGCTTTCTTCTCTCCCTTTTTTATGTTTAAAATTTCTCAAGTTAATGACTGACAGACAAAATTATAGTATATGCAATTGTGTGATGGCAGCACAATATTCTGTATACATTGCCTTTGGGTAATCCCCGTGGTTTCTGCTGTGCAGTCAAACTGAGCAAGAAGCTTTTAGCAATATTTCCAAAATCATGTTAAAAAACTCTGCTGTAAACTGCAGTTACAGCAGTGGGGTATCTGTGGTACTTTACTTTCATGCAAAATTACATCTCCCACTTTCTTAAAAAAGCCTGCAAAGCATCATGGATATGTTTAAGAAAAAGTTCTGGATGTCTTTTCTCCCTGTTTGTATTCCAGAACAGCAAACCTAGGTAAGCTTAAGTGCTCAGCACATGCAGTGTGCATTCACAATTCCTGATGATAAACAGGAAAATATTTTACTTTATGAAATACTTTCTAGTACTTGCTATTTATGAAAGGTACTAGTCCCACCCCCTCCACAAAATTTACAGATAGAGGTGTCAACTATAGCTGAGTATAACAAGTAAGCAAGGTTAACTCTTTTCAAGGAATGCTACATATACCAAGAAGGAACTAAGATGCACATTGAAGGAAATTATAATTGCTCCTTGAGACACTAACTCTGGTCAGTGGTGACAGGCAGGAAAGACAATAGTGTTGAAAGTCACAGCACAGCTCTGCTGGACAAGACAAAGAACGGTTTACCCCAACACCTTAAATTCTCCAAATCAAATACATAATCTTAAAAACAGCTGACGCTTCAGGCTTGCTTAAAATAAAAGATCTGTGTTTCTTGGGGTGTGCAAAAGATATAACTGATGAATTTAAATTACATCCAGAGGCATTGCTTGTTTATGACAAGGTCAGTAGTTACTCCAACGCTCTTTATACCCTTGAGAAAGATTATGACTTTGCAGTATGTTTCCTCCTTGATGAGCAGGACAGTTGCTTGCCTTTGGAGTACATTCTTTACTGTAGAGTGTGTTATTTTCTGACTGGAAATAAGATGCAGTATGGAAAGTATTTGCAGTTCCGCTTTTTCTTTCTTTTTTTTTTTTTTGGAGTTTACTTCGAAAGGAAAACATTCACATTTTATAGTACAAATAGTGTGCTAGCCCAGTCCTAAACCAGATGGTATTTTGAGTGGTCATGAGGCCACTAGCTTTACAATGTTGGCAGGATTAGAAATAGTGATTAATAATACAGCAATTTAATAGTTATTTCAGAATTCTTTCTTGAAGATTTTTGTTTCTCTATTCTCTCATTTTTTGTGTTTAATTTAGATTTTTTTGCCTGTCATTGAATGTGAAATAAACTTGCTGCAGCTTGAATATATGATTTTTTGTCCTGTGAGCTTGAACAAGCTCTTTCCCTGCTTACAACATCCTTTTTGAGTTTATAAGTCCTTTCTCCTCTGGATTGTACAGCTGGATTTTTGAAACAGTGTAGCTCCACAGGAAAAATTTTTGCCAATCTGTCAGAGTTAAGTTTCAATTAAGATTTGGCTGTAAGCATTGAACTGGTTTATTCTAATGTGAAAGAGCAACTGTCATTGCTGACCTCTAAATTTCTTTTACACATAGGACTCAGGAACCTGAACCTACTAACTTCTTACAGCAGTTTATGCAGTACTGTGAGATGTACTGCGAATGTCCCGATCAGTAGGGTACTGTAATGATCAACCACATCCCTTGAGATTCCTTTTGGTTTTAAGGTGAACAGCAAATGCTGTCGCCGTGGAATACACTGGTTCCATTACTTAATTTACTCTAAAGCTCACTGGAAATATTTTATCTGCTTTTTTGGTATTGATGATTCCTTTCTTCTCATGCCTGGTTTTCAAAAGCCCTTAAGTTCATAGGAATCCAGTCCAAAAAGAGAGGTTTAAACTTACATTCAGGGAAGTACAAGGCAGTATGGGTTTGATTTCCTCACTGCTGGTACAAAACTCCTTTTAATCTCTACTTGTTTCAGTTTTGTAGTACCACTAATTGCAGAACTGAAATTTTTATTTCCAAAACTACAGCTTCTTCACTGTGTTCAGGAAAATAATAGCATTATGACAGATCACTGAAACTGCTTGTGCTGTTGAATGTAAATTTTTCTTTAAAAGTTTGTTTACAAATGACAGGGAATCTTTCTCAAAGCGTATTGCATATTTACTGTGTTGAAAAGCCTCATGCACATTGCTTTAGTTGCACCAGTAGGAATATTCAGCTTTTGGTTGCTATTGAGCTTGTCCTTTTCACTGCATGCCAGACACCAATTCCATTTATCAGTTACTTTTGAGTCTTGTTGCCAATTCCTGCATTTTAATGACACTTACTGAAGATATTTTGCCTGTGCTTATGGTATTTTGTCATGTTTGAAACTAAGTATATTGGTTTAAATATTGGTTTTTAGTTACATTTTGCAGGATCAGAATTATCATTCATGGATAATATACTTTCAAGTCCAATGTAGTTCTCAATTCTGCAAATCATTATCTATTGTAAGCCTGAAGATCGTCACAGACAGACTTGTGCTACTCAGCCTTTCTTTTTCTCCTCCTGCTTCATAAAGATGGATCTGACATGGAAAGAGCTTCAGAATCTAAAAGTTAACAATCCAGCTTAGCCTTCTGGAAGCCCATGCCTTTCCTTGTGAGCTAATTTTAAAACAGGTGTCTCCTCAGACTGGGTCTGAATCACTGTCATCATTAGAGGTCAAAGATAGGTGGCAGGCATATTGTTTATAGTGCTGCTCAGCTTGTAAGACTACTTCAATGTCAGATCATATGTGGACATTCATATTAGTAGACCACACACTAAAAGCATGTCTAAGCACAAAAGAATAAATATTTTAAGTATGAGTAACTAATATTCAGAATAAAACCTATTACCTGTAACAGCAGTACTATAAATGGAAATTGTATGAAAGCTCTTTCCCCACAACTAAAAGTAATGAAAAATTCTAAACTTTATCTGCAGAAGGAAGATTTTCTTATTAGTATGTTCTCTCCAGCTGCCAATTTTTTGTTCTTGCTCATATTGTCTCTTTTAAAAAAAATAATCCTTTTGCCTTTTTTAATCCATTCCTCTCAACACAATTATTAAGTGTTGAGAAGCAGTCAAACGAAGAAGTGAAGGGAGGCAGAACTAACTTTGCTGTGTCTTACTTTCAGAAGCCTACCCTTGCATCAGTTTATCTGTGTGCTTAGGTAGAAAAGGTTGTAAACTCCCTGGAGAAGAACTCCTGGCTACCTAGGTAGAAGCCAGCTCTGGCCCAGAAAAAGCGTTGCATATTAGGACAGTCCTGACGTAGAGCTTACACATATTCAGAACCAATCATTTATGTATGTGGAACTTTATGAATGCATAATAATAATAATAATAAATGTCAATTAGAGCACATTAATCTGTTCCTAGACCTGTCAGCACAAATGCAGAAAGCACTGAGTTCTAATGTCTGTTGGCACTTTTCCTCCTAACCTAATAAGGAGTATATGTAAGGATCTGGGCCCTTGCCGTGGCTGAAAAAGTAAAGAACAATAGATGCTTAGAAGACACTTTGCAGTCAAGTGCACACAGACATGGCTCTGATCTGCCTGAGTGCCTTGCTATCTGCGTATCAGCTCTGGTCCAGAAACCACAGGGTTTCGCTCCCAGAGAATTGAGCAAATAAGCCCCATTTTTCAAGAACAGCCTGATGTGCAAGATGGTCGCAATAAACAGGAGAGGAGAGTCGTGTCAATTTATGCCACTCTGCTCAAGACTTGTGGCTTAGCATAGCACCAAGCCTACTGCAGGCACTTGAGTTTCTGCCAAGAATTACTTGCAGCTGGGCAGTACAGCACATGGGGTGAGCAGGTGCAGCATAGTCTGGGCTAGGATGTGTAGACTCTGAGAAAGCTAAAAGGGAGGCAGTTGCCAGAATTAGCACAACCTTACTGCTGTATATTAGTCTTTGTTACAGTGATACAGTTGAAGCTCCATTATGTCAACGATTTTCAGTCTTTTATATGAAAAAAATAGTCTCCTGCAGAGGACTGCAATGTTTTCTGTGTAGTTGAGGATATGCAACATAGGTGCAGTGCAAGAAAAAAAAAAGCATAAACCACAAACATGAACCTGTTGCAATTTAATATAGCAATTACCCAAATCAAATAGAGAAGTGAAGCATAAAATGTTTTATGCTGACTTCCCTTGTATTTGGATTCACTTAAACCCATTAGTATCTTTAAATATTTAGGAGAATCTAGCCTGCTTTAAATTACCCATGAAGCAAACAACAAGCTTTTAGTTAGACCGAGAGGTTCCACTTTAAAATTATGCCCTTTCTGACCTGTTATTGCCTTCCAAACCTGCATTTCCAAATATCTTGAGTCTAAAGAGGAGGCGTGTGGTCAGCTGTGTGGTTACAACAAAGCAGATCTCTGAACAGAAGAACAGCTCCAGTTCAGATAAATGATCATGGAATTCGTGGCATCAGGAATAATAGCAAAGTTAGGTGAATTGACCAATTTCAATCTTCAGAGCTTAGAAGAAATTTAAGTGAAGCATTACTCCAGTTATGAGCATCAAGGAAAAATAACAGACTGTGCAAGTAGATTTCCTGAAAGGGAACAATAGGGACACACAGTTTTGATTAATTCTATCCACTGTTTTACAAGGAGAAGTTGTCAAACTATTACAGAAGTATGAGGGCTTCTCATCAGAAAGAAAGAAACCAAAAAAATGAAGAGAAAACCTGAAAGAGCTTGTACTAGATTATTGTCTCAAAAGACAAGTATGTGGTGTCCAGAAAGACTGCAAGAGATGAGGCCGCAAGCAAAAATAAATAGGTAAAAAACCTCAGGAGTAGTGTTGCACACTCAGGATTGCCCTTTAAATAATTAAATGTGCACAGTGTGCTGAGTAGCACAGATCTGTGCAAAATAAAGTGTGACACGTCTCCAGAGTGACTGGGTCCCGATCCTGACTGGAGAAGTCAGAAACGTCTCATGGTCAGCACGTGCATCTGACATGCGTGTAGAACAAGAGACCTTAAAAATCACTCCAAAACTTAAGACAGAGTCTCAAGTACTTGTGGCACACTGGGTAACCCTGATTAAAGCCCTAAGACTTTGTTTGCAAACATCACCACACAAACCCACAGTACGTGTGTGTGCATGCTCTTTGGTTAGAAGGTCTCTTGACAGTGCACACCACTTGTGCTTCACCACTGCTCCTTCCTATCCTCAACTCTTCTCTCTGCGTTATTTTTCAGCAGCTGCTGAGCACTCGAGCCCATGGCTGCATCCATCAGTGTCCATTTCAGAGCTACCAACACTGATCTGAGAGGCGAGGTGGCCCCAGCGTACTTGAGGGGCCACTGCCCCAGGGCTTGTAACTGGAGACTATAGACAGCAAGACCCAACCTGAAGGCGGTCATTGTCATCTCAAGGGGGTAGTGGTGTGTAACCTGGGCATTACAAGAAGTCCATCTGTTCCTCCTTCTGCATCACTCTATTGTTACGTTGTTATATCATTCAAACGGTCTTAAAGACAGAAAAATGTTTTTCCTATCACATCTCAAGTGTGATAAGACCCTACTCATTTTGACAGGCTGTACCCTGATGAGAGGAAAGCTTGGAGTCTGCTGTTCCACTGCAAGCAGGAGGCAACAGTGTGATGCTCAGCAGGACCTTTTCAGACCTCTGAAACCCACAGCACTTCACCAGTGCTTGCATCTTATCAAGATCCAAGGGGAATAAGCCTTAGAAGGGTGTTCTGGTGAGGCAATGACATTTAGAAGCTTAACTTCTACATGGTCAAATATTAAAGCCTAGTGCTGAAAAAATAAATAATGAGAAGCGGGTGAAAAATAGTGCAAGGAAAGATGTCAATTAGCCTTGTGGTATCTGTGTTGGCTGATGTTTAGAGTCTCACTTGTGCTGCATGACAGTGAGACAGAAGGCCAGCAGAATCAGTCCTGAGCACATTAGTCCAGGAGGTAATCCCAATGCTGAAGTGTGCTAGAAGCCATTTAGTTTCATCACCTGCCTTTGAAACACAGCTTTTGGTCAGTTTGGCTAATAAAAGGGAATCGAGCACGTTGCATTATCTGTGATTTCAACACTCTTTGAAAGAATGTCCTGCTGCTGGACTCAGGACCCTCTGAGGAGTGTATTAACTTAAGGCAGCTCATCTGGCACCACTGCCAGGGCACCTCCACAGATGTACTATAAAATTTCTATGCCCCTTGAATTCATCTCATCAACTGATGCTATAACGCCTTTTACTAGTTAATCAGCACATCATCCCTGATTACATCTGCAGAGAACAAGCTTACTCAAAATTCTGGAGTTACTTTGGAAGATAATGCAGAAATAGTTGGAAGTTTTTCTGTTCTTTCAGACTTTTTAGTTTCAATCCTTATACAGAGGAAGCTAGCCAGGTATCAGAAGTTCGGTGGTGGGAAATCAGGCCATCCTTATTTCAGTTATCAAATGCATTAAAAGAAATAATAAAAATATGCATAAGAAATAGACTGCTTTTCCAAAACTGCAGTGTTCAGGATTGTATTTCCTGCCTTGCTTTCCTGTTTGATTTTTTTCCAGTCTATAAAATGCATTTAGTGATTCAGCTATATTTATTTTCAATGTGAAGCGATTGCTGTAGTACAGCAGCATGAAACGCACATTTCCAGAATTGCAGATATTCTTTTCAGCAGAAGGGAAACAGACGAGAGATTTTTCAAGTAGTGAGTAGGCTTGCCAAGTAAGCTTTGCTACCAATTTCAGAGTGTCAGAAATAGGTCAGAAAGAGGCTTGATTGTCAGCTGGCACAACCTGTGACCTGTCTATGAATGGTCAGTGGATAAGTCTGAACTGCCCTTTGAAGGCCATTCTGACATCTGACACAGATTAAAAATTGACCATCTCTACAGACAATGTAGACACAGTCTGGTGACTGGTAGCAACATGAAGGTGTCTGTCCATAGCCCACACTCCCTCTATGTGAACATATACTTCCCCGACAGCATGCCGGTCAAAGATTTCTAACTGTAGCATACAATATTCAAAGAGGACTAGACAAAAAACTGCAGACAGCTAGGCTGCCACCATAGAAAATATTTGCATTTACCTGTTTAAAATTTGCCTTCTTTTTCTTCTGCATTAAGAAAGACTGAGTGTTGAAAACAGTATTGGTTTTATTCAGTAGGAACAGCCTTTTTCCATGACATTTATACATTAACCTTTTTCTAAATTACAAGCATATTGGCAAAATCTCTCTTTTTTAAAAAAGCTGTATTCACCCTACCACCCTTTGACCTTTGCTACGTCAATGTAAAAAAGACATTGTCAGATGCAGAGGCCTTTTATAACCTTCTGAGCTGGTGGAGAAAACACCTCTTACATGTTTATGAAATGGCCAGATATTGGCTGGTGGTATTTGAATGCACGATTCAGGATATGAAGTTCCACCTGCCATGACTCACACTATTTGCTCTGGAAGGAGCTACATAACAGCATGCCTCATACCGCTTCACAAGTCATTTCACAGTTGTTCCAACAGTTCTGGCTCAGTTCAACTGAATGCATGATAAACAGACTGAACACCAAAGCTGGATACAAGGCAGTTGCACAAAGGAATCCAGCGAAGGATGGGGTGATTTCCATCTTGTGAATGAAGAAGCACTATCTCACTATGGTGTTTTATTTGCTTATAGAGAACAAGAAGCTTCTCTGGAGCTGCATATCTATTATTGGTTCAAGTAATTTTCAAGAAGACTGTCAGAAAATCTTGACAGCAAATAAATTAATTTCTGCTACAAGCCCTGGCATTTCTGCCAGATAGCTCTTCCATGGAAGGGGAGTTACTGAGAACAATAAAGCTATCTGTCCAAAGTGATTTATAAGAAATACCACCCATTTCCCTGAGATATTTTTTCCTAATCCCTCAGGGATTACATTACCTATAATTATACTTCCATTTCAGTGCTTCTGCCAAAACAGATGACAAGCAATAGCAGTGTGGGAAAGAAAGATGTTTCATTTCTTCAAGATGGTTTGCTTCCACTGCCTAATTTTCCACATGTGCAGAATTTTCCTTATGCTCCTATGCAGGTGCATGCTGTAATGATCACCCATCTACCAGCTGAATTCTGCCTGTGACAGGATGCTGCTGTCTCTTTCCTCCAGAAAGCAGGAAAGCTGGGGTAGGATTCTCCCTTTCTAGTACCTACAGCCTCTTTCTTGTCTTATTGGCTGGGAGGAGGTCCTGGTGACTTAGTACTTTGCTCTTTCCTCCTTGGATTCAGAGACAGTCTTAACTTTTGTACCAGGCAGCACCATTGCAAGTTTAAAGTTAAAAAAAAATAAAAAATTGTGGCACTTTCTGGTGGAATTTGAAAGCAGGCCAGACAGAAAGTAGCATAATGATGCAAATGCCAGAAGCCCTTTAAGAACTAATGTCATTGTTAAATGCCTCTTGTGAAGTTAGTCCTAGGCTTTTTCTATCCCCACATTGGTTTTGCAGGAAAGAAAGAGGTGAGGGAACCTATAGCATTTTCAAAAGAGAAAGTAAAAAGATAATTGCTTTAAAAGTTTTTCTATAACAGAAAGAATGAACAAATATTTTGTTTGCAAGAAATAACTGAACGGTTCTGCTCTTTGGAGGCTAATCCCACAGGGAGCCAGCAGTGAAGATGGACAGTTTCACAAGTTGCCCTACCGAGTTAGAAGTACAGAATCATAGATTAGTCTGGGTTGGAAGGGACATTAAAGCCCATCCAATTCCAATCCCCCTGCTGTGGGAAGGGACATCTTACTAGATCAGGCTGCCCAAGGCCCATCCAACCTGGCCCTGAACACCTCCAGGGATGGGCAGCCACAACTTCCCTGGACAACCTGTGCCAGAGCCTCATCACCCTCATCATGAAGAAATTACTCCTGATGTCTAGTCTAAATCTGCCCCTCTCCAGTTTATATCCATTGCCCCTTGTCCTATCACCACAAACCTTTGTAAGCAATCCCTCCCTAGCTTTCTTGTAGCCCTTTCAGGTACTGGAAGGTTGCTTAAGATCTCCTCAGAGCCTTCTCTTCTCCAGAATGAACAAGCCCAACTCTCTCAGCCTGTCCTCATATGAGAGGCCTCAGATCATCCTTGTAGCCTAGACCCATTCCTCTGGACCTGTTCCAACAATTTCCATCTCCTTTTTTTGTTGAGGATTCCAGAACCAGACACAATTCTCCAGATGAGGTCTCGCACAAGAGGAACAGAGGGGCAGAATCATTTCCTGTGACCTGCTGGCCACACTGCTTTTCGTGCAACCCAGGACACAGTTGGACTGGGAAGCAAGTGAATCTTAGAATCAGGCCCATTGGCTTATTTTGGCCACTTCTCTATTACAGTATTAGGTACTGAATGAAAATTGTCTTAACACAAGCTGGTGCTTAAACTGTTTATATTTTTATTGAATCTTATGTTCTAAATAGTGCAATAAGCAAAAAGGAAGACAATGTCAAAGTTGGTTTTTTGGTATACTATTGCTGCCATGGAGGCCAAACCTAGCAAACTTGTTAGCCATCTGAGTGACGGCTACAGGAAAACTTAATCAAATCAAGTTTAAAAATGTTTTAACATAAAGATATACAGAGCAGTTACAACAACCAAGTTGTTAAACTCACAGATGAATGGGTATTAACTACCATTTCTGTGCCGGTTTCTCATAAAGGAATTTGAGCACACACTGTCCTATCAGGGAAATACATGGAGATAAGGAGTCTTATCTTCAACTGTGATTTAAGAGGCAGTTCACAGAATCACAGAATCACAGAATCACAGAATCACCGGGTTGGAAGAGACCCACTGGATCATCGAGCCCAACCACTCCCACAAAACACTAAACCATGTCCCTCAGGACCCCGTCCACCTGTAACTTAAACACCTCCAGGGAAGGCGAACCAACCACCTCCCTGGGCAGCATATTCCAGTGCCTAATGACCCTTT
>WAAB01014882.1:889-14728 GCA_013389865.1 Piaya cayana | reverse complement strand
GCAAGGTGCATGGGTAAATTTTGGTAAATTGGTAGGGTGTGTGGCACCTCCCATTAACTGGGACTTCACTCCAGAACAAGTGTCTGATCCTGATGAGATAACCCATTGTTTAATAGAAGGGTGTCTTTACTCTGTACCAGCTGACCTTCATTCTCAGCAAATTACTTTAGGAAGCACCCACCATACTATGCAGAGAGAGAGGAATATATTTCTAGAGCTTTTCAACATCTCCCAGATATTATTTTACATGAGAATTGCTGTACTTCTGTAGAAACCTCTGCCTTTTTGCAGTTACTTCATTGTGTCTCTTTGCATAATTATGGCATCAACTACACTGCAAAGAAGCCATCGCTCTGTACTTATTAATATCCCTCTACACATATGAAACCTTCTGGCCTATCACTGGCAGAAGAATACTCACTGAGTTTGGGAAGGATCACAATGGAAATATAGAAGCATGACATATTTATTTTTCTGTTTTAAGAAACAAGTTTTCCATTACCAGGACTTGTTTATGCTCATTTGATAAGAGTCCATTTGACACAGTATAGCATAAGATATAGACATTACTGTTAGGCATCGAGTTGTTCAGAAGGTAAAGCAACACAGGAGTGCACTGAAGTGGCTTGTGCTTTGTATGACTTGACACACCTGACCAGATATTGCTCCCTAAACACTTGGCTTGCTGATGATTTTGGAAAAAGAGGCAGAGGACAATCCTCTTAATTTTATTTATTATTCCTTAGCTGTTTCTAATTTTTGTGGTCTTTCTCATATCAGAAGAGTTACTGACAATGTTTGGAGTTTGCTGATCTGGAGAGCTCATAACTATCTTTCTTCTAGAACAGAAGTGCAACCTGTGAATAGGTATGACCAACTACATCTTTGAGTATGGCCGAGAAAAGTTAACCCTGGAAAAGCTGCAAAAAATGCCTTTCCTCACCACTACCATCAGCCCTTCCATATGATATACTAACAACAGAGTGGACACTAAGGATAATATTTCTTTTCTAGATTACCTAGCAGGATAGGCAAGAATCATTCTTCAAGTGATTTGAAATCATCACAGTGATTATAGGGCATGTGGACTTTGGCATTGGTCATGTACTGAACTGTTGCAGATGAAAAAAAATCTACTTTATTAAGTCTCTAAACCATCACGAGGCCTTTGCAAGACTGCATGTTTCAGTCTCTTGTTAATCATAGATCATAATCATAATCTTTGTTGCAAACTAAGGTCAGCTGGGTGGCTGCAGAACTAAACCAAATATTACCCCTTTATTCCAATGAAGTGTTGGGGTTTTTTTTCTCATTCTACTTAAACCCCAGGCTCTCAGAGTAAGGCAAGATAAATAATAAATAGAACTAAAGCTGCTGACAAAGTTTGTTCAACACACAAAAAAAGAAGACCTGAATATAGCTTGTAAGGCCCAAAGGAAACTAGCATTTAAGAATGGCTCTCCTCTTCCATTCCTCAGCTAATGATTTAAAAAAAATTACAAAACCAAAAAAAAATAAGAGGGAAAAAAATCAGATACAAGAATTGTTTTTGCTCAAGTGCTATGGGCAGAATGCAGGTAGCGCATTTTGAGGCTTTTTTTCAGAGGTTTCTCCTCTTCTTTCTCACAGAATAAAATCTTCACAGAAAGGGTCATTAGGCACTGGAACAGGCTGCCCAGGGAGGTGGTTGACTCACTGTAATGGTTTGATTTTGGACCCTCCTGAACAGCCAGGTTGTGGCTGAGAAAGAACTACATTTCACAGTATTCCATGTGATTTTCTACGTAAACTAAGGTATAAATCAGGGAGTCAGATACTCCTCTCTCTTCTCTTCCGGTGACCCTGTTAGAAAGTTCTGCTTTTGCTATCAGTTGCGGATGTGGAGGAGTGAGGCAGTGAGGCCCTGTGGACTTTGAACAGCGCAGAGTGCTGGGGGGTTGCTTAATGAAGTCCTGCTATCTAAAAGGAGAGTAGTGATTTTTCTCTTGTTAGCTTTTATTGCTGTTTTGGATTCTTATTTCCCTTCAGGGCAGGGAGAGGTTTCTCAGGGTCTCTTATTCTGTGTACATGGTATTCTAGTTACATAAAAGTGTTAATAGATGAGTATATAATCGTACCTCTTTGGTCTGCTCATTTTCAGCAATTTCAGTCCTTCTTTCTTTCCTTCTCCCTTTCCCTTGGGCTCGTACAGGGGGTGGGGAAGGAAAGAAAGGGGGGTTGTGACTACTGTGAAGTTTGGGAAGGGTCTCGCCCCAACCTATCACACTCACCTTCCCTGGAGGTGTTTAAGGTGCAGGTGGATGAGGTGCTGAGGTGCTGAGGTTCAGGGATTGGTAGGAATGGTTGGACTCAATGATCTGGTAGGTCTCTTCCAACCTGGGGATTCTATGATTCTATAATTCTTTTCTTGGATTGTGCAGAGGCTCAGAACCACTGAGAACCTGCTTTACTGGTCAGATTCCCTTGGAGATACCTGTCAAAAAAAAAGTTAGGAACCTGGAAGCTTAAAATCAGAAATAGATTTCTACCTGCAAAATAGAAGAACATCTGTTTTTTAGCAAAACTGTTTCTCAAAGCTATACTCCTTAACTTTGAGATCTGCAACCATCAAACTTCTTCCTCAACAGAAAAACAAACAAAACAAACAACTCAGAAACACTTTTCTCTATAGCTTTATAGTTTCTACTAGTTGTCTGAGATTCTTGCTTCTCTTTGCCATACTCATGTTGTATCAGAAATTTCCATCAGAAGCTACTGTTGTATTTTGAGAACTATCAAGGAGACAGGGATTGAGAAAAGGCGAAGGCTATTACCTGATACAGTCGCAAACTTTAGTACTAAGAACTGAAAGCGGGTGTGATTCTTTCAGGAGACAAAAGTACCTGCAGTATTGACTCACTCAGGAACTACTTGTCACCACTCTCTATAATTCCATCAAAGAATAAATACGTCTCTCCTGCCCCTAATATTTATTGTTGGAGAAGGGAACATTTGATTATAAAAGCTGTAGGTTGAAATGAATAAAGATAACACAGTTCTAAAAGTACCAGAAGTCTGAGATACACCAGTAGGGCTCCACATACATTTTCTGATTTCATCTTGCTACTAGGGAGTTTTATCCCCTTTTAGCATTCCCAGAATGAACAGACAGACAGATATAAGAAGAATAAGAGAGGCTCCGACAGTAAAGGAGGCAAAACAATGATGAGCTGATGATTTTCACCTAACATTCTTTGTTATCCTTATATCTGCAGCCTACCATGAAAGTTCTTAGTGTCACAGAATCATTAAGGTTCGAAAAGACCTCTAAGATCAAGTCCCAAACTACCATTCCTACTAAACTACTAAACCACTACTAAGTAAGTGCCACATCTACATATTTTTTGAAGACCTCCAGGGATGGTGACTTCATCACCTCTCTCAGCAGCCTGTTCCAATGCTTCACCACCCACTCAGGGAAGTAATATTTCCTAATATTCAATTTCAATCTCCCTTGCCTCAACTTGAGGCCATTTCCTCCCATCCTATTGCAAATCATTGGGAGAAGAGATCAACATCCATCTCACTACAGTCTCCTTTCAGTTAGTTGTAGAGGGTGATAAAATCTCCTCTTAGACTCCTTCAAACTAAACAGCTCCTGTTCCCTCAGCCATTCCTCATAAGACTTGTTCTCCAGCCCCTTCACCAGCTTTGTTGCCCTTTTCAGGACACACTCCAGCGTCTCAATGACATTCTTGTAGTGAGGGGCCCAGAACTGAACACAGGATTTGAGGTGAGGCCTCATCAGGGTACAGTACAGGGGGATGATCCCTTCCTTTGTCCTGCTGGCCANCCTGTGGACTTTGAACAGCGCAGAGTGCTGGGGGGTTGCTTAATGAAGTCCTGCTATCTAAAAGGAGAGTAGTGATTTTTCTCTTGTTAGCTTTTATTGCTGTTTTGGATTCTTATTTCCCTTCAGGGCAGGGAGAGGTTTCTCAGGGTCTCTTATTCTGTGTACATGGTATTCTAGTTACATAAAAGTGTTAATAGATGAGTATATAATCGTACCTCTTTGGTCTGCTCATTTTCAGCAATTTCAGTCCTTCTTTCTTTCCTTCTCCCTTTCCCTTGGGCTCGTACAGGGGGTGGGGAAGGAAAGAAAGGGGGGTTGTGACTACTGTGAAGTTTGGGAAGGGTCTCGCCCCAACCTATCACACTCACCTTCCCTGGAGGTGTTTAAGGTGCAGGTGGATGAGGTGCTGAGGTGCTGAGGTTCAGGGATTGGTAGGAATGGTTGGACTCAATGATCTGGTAGGTCTCTTCCAACCTGGGGATTCTATGATTCTATAATTCTTTTCTTGGATTGTGCAGAGGCTCAGAACCACTGAGAACCTGCTTTACTGGTCAGATTCCCTTGGAGATACCTGTCAAAAAAAAAGTTAGGAACCTGGAAGCTTAAAATCAGAAATAGATTTCTACCTGCAAAATAGAAGAACATCTGTTTTTTAGCAAAACTGTTTCTCAAAGCTATACTCCTTAACTTTGAGATCTGCAACCATCAAACTTCTTCCTCAACAGAAAAACAAACAAAACAAACAACTCAGAAACACTTTTCTCTATAGCTTTATAGTTTCTACTAGTTGTCTGAGATTCTTGCTTCTCTTTGCCATACTCATGTTGTATCAGAAATTTCCATCAGAAGCTACTGTTGTATTTTGAGAACTATCAAGGAGACAGGGATTGAGAAAAGGCGAAGGCTATTACCTGATACAGTCGCAAACTTTAGTACTAAGAACTGAAAGCGGGTGTGATTCTTTCAGGAGACAAAAGTACCTGCAGTATTGACTCACTCAGGAACTACTTGTCACCACTCTCTATAATTCCATCAAAGAATAAATACGTCTCTCCTGCCCCTAATATTTATTGTTGGAGAAGGGAACATTTGATTATAAAAGCTGTAGGTTGAAATGAATAAAGATAACACAGTTCTAAAAGTACCAGAAGTCTGAGATACACCAGTAGGGCTCCACATACATTTTCTGATTTCATCTTGCTACTAGGGAGTTTTATCCCCTTTTAGCATTCCCAGAATGAACAGACAGACAGATATAAGAAGAATAAGAGAGGCTCCGACAGTAAAGGAGGCAAAACAATGATGAGCTGATGATTTTCACCTAACATTCTTTGTTATCCTTATATCTGCAGCCTACCATGAAAGTTCTTAGTGTCACAGAATCATTAAGGTTCGAAAAGACCTCTAAGATCAAGTCCCAAACTACCATTCCTACTAAACTACTAAACCACTACTAAGTAAGTGCCACATCTACATATTTTTTGAAGACCTCCAGGGATGGTGACTTCATCACCTCTCTCAGCAGCCTGTTCCAATGCTTCACCACCCACTCAGGGAAGTAATATTTCCTAATATTCAATTTCAATCTCCCTTGCCTCAACTTGAGGCCATTTCCTCCCATCCTATTGCAAATCATTGGGAGAAGAGATCAACATCCATCTCACTACAGTCTCCTTTCAGTTAGTTGTAGAGGGTGATAAAATCTCCTCTTAGACTCCTTCAAACTAAACAGCTCCTGTTCCCTCAGCCATTCCTCATAAGACTTGTTCTCCAGCCCCTTCACCAGCTTTGTTGCCCTTTTCAGGACACACTCCAGCGTCTCAATGACATTCTTGTAGTGAGGGGCCCAGAACTGAACACAGGATTTGAGGTGAGGCCTCATCAGGGTACAGTACAGGGGGATGATCCCTTCCTTTGTCCTGCTGGCC
This sequence comes from Piaya cayana, assembly GCA_013389865.1. Lineage (NCBI taxonomy): Eukaryota > Metazoa > Chordata > Aves > Cuculiformes > Coccyzidae > Piaya > Piaya cayana. Next base: position 8,968 of record WAAB01014882.1, on the reverse strand, counting down.
ACACCGTTTCTGATACAATTCACCTGTCAAATCCACGTCTCTCCAATTTAGACACAGGAACGTCATTCAAGACAGTGTCAAATACATTGCACAAGTCCAGATAGGTGATGTCCCTTGTTCTTCCCTTATCTACCAATGCTGTAGACCCATCACACGGGGCCACCAAATGGTAGGCACAAGTGGCCAGGCATAATTTACCCTTCATGAAGCCATGTTGTTAGTCACTAATCACCTCCTTATTTTCGATGTGCCTCAGCAGTTTCCAGGAGGATCCGCCTCATGATCTTGTCAGGCACAGAGGTGAGACTGACCCAGGTTATGTTTCCCCTATTCCTGTCATTGAGAAACCTGTAGTGTTGCATGGGAGAGGGTATGTTTTCTACTGGGATGCAATCAACTTTGTGGAGACCACACATGATATGCTAGATGCATAGTTTCCAATGCGACACCATCCTGCATCATCCACTCAGTTCAAGATTTGACAAAAGATTTGAAGTCTTACATTTAATTCAGAGAAGAGAATCATAGAATCAACAGGTTGGAAGAGACTCACTGGATCATCAAGTCCAACCATTCCTATTATGTCACTGTTGCTTTGTCATCTCCCAGCATGGCTGCAGTAGAGAGAAAGAAAAATTTCTTTAAGTAACAAATTTGCACTGGTGAACTAAACTCACGTTACTTTCAACTCTATGAAAGAACAAAATTCCACCCCTGATCTAAATACATTTCACGTTCCAACAATAGGAACTGTATCATCTCTTTCAAGGCAGGGCAAAGAACACTTGCAAACATCAGGCTTGTCTGAGAAGGTCTAGATGTGCACTATGGCATCAAACCCAGGGTTAACACAGGGTTTAGCACTGCACTTCTAGGAACACAGTGCCTTTAGCTCTTGAGATCCCAGTGCTGTACCAGAAGACACTGCAACCATGTAGTGCATAACCCTGCTGTGGTATAAACAGCTTAGGTAGTGTCAACACATGCTATGACTGATTCTGGTCAGATTTTTATCACTAAGTGACTTGGTACTACACTGATCCAGTTTTATGATTGTGGAAGCAGCAACCAAAACCAGCAAAAAGGTTTGTCAGACAACAAACTTCACACTTCTGAATAAATTGTATTCAATGTGTAATACATTAAAGGCTAGTGGGATACAAACTATTGCATCATCTTCATTAAATATCGCTCTACGGGTTTTTTGGTTTTGTAACTGTACTATTTCCTTTCTCTTGGGTCTTCTGCACTAAGGTTAGTTAACAGAAGACTGTACTGTTTATACTTACATGAAACTGATAACAGCTCCATGTCCTGACATTTTTTAAACTCAGTTATCTGTCAAGCACTTGGTACACCAGCAGGCTCAAATGCTTTTCCTTTGCACTACTCATGCTAGATGTCTGCAGTCAAGGTCAACTTTGTCACTATCCCTGGAGGGTTTTAAGGGACCAGTCGATGAGGTGCTGAGGGACATGGTTTAGAGATTGATGGGAATGGTTGGACTTGATGATCCAGTGGGTCTCTTCCAACCTAGTGATTCTATGATTCCATGATTTTATGATTCTATGATTCTATCCAGAGCTGGATGAAACTACTGGGGAAAAAAATGTGCTGTGAAGTGTCTCCCTGAGAACCTTTCTGTCGCAGGCTTGGGAGATACATTTCTGCTCAGACCCTTGCTGCTTGCTGGCTCTGATCTGCTGACTTGGCCCCCTGGCTAACCCTGGACCCTGACCCCACCGTGTCATCCATGGGGCTGGCACCAGGGCTGTAGATTCCTTGGTTACATGTGGGCACTGCCCTAGCCCTGCACCTCTCTCCTTGTCATGGTGTGGTGGGTCCCTGCAACATCCGATGTAGTCTCCCAGCCTCCCTACCAACCTCAGCTCTCACTCATGGCACTAGCAGACCATTAGCTCCCTGATGCCAGACTAGACTCATCAATCTCCTTTTCTACCTCAGGCTTAATCAGTGCTTCTGCTTTATATTCAGCTTTTAAATTGTGTCCTTCTGTTGCTCTTTTTAATCTATGTTCCAGAAGTCTTAAGGGAGGTTTTAACTAGTTTAGGATGTAAAGTAACAAAACAGATTTTATGAAAAACTTTTCCCTTCTAAGTGGACACTGATAGTCATCTAGAGGAAAGCAAAACCACATGCTTCCCAGTTAATTTTGATCATAGTGGACGTAGGATTCCTGGATTTCTTCTGCACCACACTGAATGATTTAGGGCAGATTTTAACCTCAGTGATGACAATTTGCCTTTGGATGTTATGGCTCATAGTATATCTTAAGTTAAGGTATTGTGAAGGCAAATATTAGTCTCAAGAATCTAAAATGTCCCTGTTTTTCCAACGCTGCAGCCTAGAAATGACCACCATTGATGTCTCTCAGCATATTTCAGCGTGAAGCAGCTCTCTTCAGTTACAGGTGTTGCTTCTAGTATTTTTATTTAGTGCTTCTAGTATTTTTCTCATGATGTTTAAATATTTTTCATTATTTTCTAATGTCTTGTCATTATCTCTTACAGTATTACTACTCATTGCATGGCAACCAAGTTACCAGTACCCTTGATCTGATCGTCTGCGGTACTCAGTAGCTTCAAGACTAGTTAATACTTAAATGAAGGCTTAAGGCCTGCAAAAAGTATCTAACCAGCTTTTCCAAAAGAATTCAGAATTGTTCACAGCTATGTGAATTCTATGCTGCTTTACATCACAGTGAATAACTCAATTATGTGATTTTTCTTCTATGAGACTGATTTTTTTAATGCAGTAAATTATTTAAATTAACGTATATCTATATAGTGCATTATTTTGTGAGAAATGTCTATGCTGCAGTAGCATTTTAATACTGCAGTGAACATGGAGTTAAGAGAACTACCTTTTGTATCACTCACTTTAGGAAAAGAGAAGCATGATGCCAGAGAACTCTCCAGAACAGAAGACAATCTTCCTTTTCCTTTTATTTTACTTGAACCACAATATTATGTCAATCACATGGAAGTTGAAGTTATTTTAAGATCATCATAAAGACAGTAAGAAACAGTAACCCTCAAATTAAGGAGCCAGCACTTAAGTGCTATTATTGCATAGTTTGTCCAGAGTTATGGCTAAATAGTCATAGAGGGATTATAGAAAGATGTGAGAAATGTCATCTTGACATTCATCAGTAACAAAAAACCAAATGTATCAGAAAAATTTCTATCACTCATGATGAAAATATAACACTTTTCCCATTTACATCTTCAAAGGTGCAACTGAAGTACAAAAGAATCTAGGTGGTTCTGTAGACCATGTCATATGCTTGACAGGCATACTGGTACCTCCTCAACACCTACTCTCATAAGTACCAAGGTCTTGAGCTCTCATTCAGATCTTCTCTTGTGCAAGCTGGCCCTCCATTGGTGAATTATGGTCCTGAATGACTCCTGTGTGCTCCTTCTGAGCTTTGGATATCCCTTTGCATTGGACACTTGCTTGACTCATATTAGCCATAAGCTGCAGCTAGTGGAGATGAGAGTAACCCAAGTTGCAGCTGATTCCAAGTCATGTTCCTCTTTCCTTACCTTTTCTTCTGCCCTATACAGAAACAAAATCCTATCCTTGATATTGTCTGGCTGAATAACAGGCTAATTTGAATTTTACTTCACTTTAAATTTTCTGTTTCAGGAACAGCCTGAAATGTCATCTGGTTGAACTGATTACCTTACAGGCCTTATGAGGAACAGCTGAGAGAGCTGGGGTTGNGGTGCTGAGGGGCATGGTTTACTGTTTGATAGGAATGGTTGGACTCGATGATCCTGTGGGTCTCTTCCAACCTAGTGATTCTATGATTATGGACATACTTCTGTATCTGCATCTAGTTTTACTCATACATGATTCTTCCCACCCCATCTATGCCACTATTCTGTGTCACAAATTTCACAGCTTTCAGGAAAGTGTTGCCTTGCAATTCAAAGTGCCTACCTAGATTCTATCAGGTTTCGGGGCTATCACAGCTCTTATAGTCCTTTTCCTCAGGTAGAAAGATTTCAGCCATTTCTCAGTGAGGTGATTCAAGGTTTGGCTTTGAGAAGACAGGCCAAACTGGTAGCCTCAGTCTTGGTGCATAGTTCTGCCAACAGGCCTATATTCCCTCTGCTTATTCATCTATCTTTGAGCATGATTCCAGCCCTCAAACCATCACAAAGTCCCATTGCAAAACTCTGTAACACCTTGTCCCTGGAGGCATCAACATGCATGTACTATTCCCAATCACATCTCACAATTTTGCTATAAAAAACTTGCATTGTTTTGTCCCTACCTGAAAGTCCAGAGCTAGATCCATAAGACTCTTTCTTTTCTTAAGTGATGTGTAGAACAACACTGTGGAGAAACAGATCACCAATATAACAAAAATTTCAAATTTTTGGTGTTACTGTAGGAGATTTCTTTAAGCCTTCGTTTAAACCCACAAGGAGTAGGAAACAGTCATGAGTATCCTTGAGGATCTACTTTTGGTTACATAAAAAGACAAAACTTTTAATAGCATAGAAACATCAAAGAGAGAAAAAATGCACAAAAATGACTGGGCTAGGAGAACTTCACTATCTAGAAATTATGAGTACAAAGGAGTATGGGATATCAAAGCACTTTATTTATTTTAAAATATGTACATGTGGCTGGAGAAGCCTGGAAAGCAGAAAGCCCTGAATTACAAAACATTAATGCTACTAGACAGACTCTGGGAAACTTAAACTTAAGGCACCTTAAGAAAGGAAGGAGAAGAGATGCTGTAAACTGGAAAAAAAAAGTACAGCATGAAATTGTTTTCCTTGCTACCCATAGTATGAACATTTTTGTCAATAGGGTACAAGGAAGATGATGTTGAAACTTGGACAGTAAATCAGCAAAAAAATCACTGTGGCAGCAATGATAAATTGTAAATGCAGGCACGTGCAAGACCATGGGGTATTATAAAAAAAAAAAAGTACTGCTTTTTCAGTTGTCATACAGTGGAAAAGGAAGTCCAAAATTCTGTCTATACAGCTTTACTGTGGTCATATGTGGAATAAAGCACTTATCTCTAGAAAGTTCCCTTATAAGAAAATAGAAGCAAAGTGGAGCAATTCAACTATACTGCCTGCACACAAGCAAGATCAGTAACTGAAAAACACAGGTTTAAAAAATGCTTTAAGGAAAAGATGATCTGACAGATATTAAGAAAGAACTGCCAGTACAGAAATGTGTATGTCTGATAAAGGGTAGAAAAAAAAATCAGCCGTACTGCTAAAAAGCATGATCCTCTACCACTTTCTTTCTGCTCCCCTCTAAAGAGTTATATTGTAACAAAACAGAAAAGCATCCCAGCTTTTAGTTCTGCACTGTCAATTCCATGGCAGCTACTAAGGTGAAGAGTGCAGGGATGGGCACTTAGACAGGGATGCAGCAAAGAAGAACCACATAAGCTTTCTTTCTGTTGTCCCACAGGTTATATCACCATGTCCAGGCCTTCCTCTTCTCTCTCCTCCTTAACATCCCCTCTTATTTGTGCAGATTGCTCCTGCTATTAAATATAGCTGTTTTCATCATCTTACTCAACATTTTGGTTTTATTCCTGCTTCTTCTCACATAGCAGGTAGGGTCCTGTGTATCAAACATCCATACCTGGTGAATCCCTTACAACTCCTCATGCTCCTCTTGCTTGCTAGAAATTCTCAAGCTGTCTGCAGAACAGCTTGCTTCTCCATGTCCTTCCATGCCTGCCATGTGTCTCATGAGCACATCCAACAGACTGGACCCCTCCAGTGGCAACATACAGGCAGAGATCAAATCTGGGAAGAAATGGGATGGAGCTGAGGAGCAAGCTGCTTGGAGTAAGGTATCTCTGGAAATGCACATATGAATACCTCAAGGGAGGTCTGAGAACTGCAGAAAGGCTCAAGGATTCAAGATGGAGCAGGGTCCAGTGCTGCTCCTAGTCTTCAGCATCTCTGAAATTATGGCCCATCATCACTGATTACTTCTATTCTTCCTCTAACATGCCTTCCTCTAACATACTCTTAATAATTTTGAAAAATTGATTAGACTGTATCTGACATCTAGCATGGGGCATTTGATGTTAAATTTTACATGCTTCTGGGTATCTCTTTTTTTGGGGGGGTTGGGGTGGGGTGGGAATTTCCTTTAATTATTATTATTTCTTGTACAATGGAGCATTGGACCACAACAGTGGTCCAGTGAGAGGTGGAATGCAGATCACACAAGTCACACAGCAGCAAACCAGGAATGTAGAATCCTGTGCTTGAGGATATAAAATTAGTTTGTGCAGAAAGCTACTTCTGCACCACAGAAAATGCCTTTATAATGTCAGGATAATAAATTAAATGACTTTGAAAGTCTTTCTTCAGACTTGCTGGGATATTTGGACTATTTTTTCAAGGACTTATTCAACAGACTATACAACAAACTAGAAAAAGCTGAATAGACCAAGCAAACCTATTACTACATAACCAGTATCCTGTTGCTGTTTTGATGTGCTTCATGTCACCAGTGGAATCAAAGAAATCTTAAATAAAGGAGGAAGTGATTAGAAAAAAATTCACAAGTCATTACCTTTTATTTTCTAATACCCAGAAGACCAGTAATTTTATTAAAAACTAACAACCTGAAGCAAGTAAGTGAATTTGAAGCTTCCACCTTGTTTGATGGAATGGGAGTAAATAGTTTATGAAACTTTAAGCCTCTGTTGATGCTGAGAGCCATACCCTAAATAGTTTTAAAGGAAAAGCTGGAAGGGCTTTTATTATCCTGGGAGTCAATGGGTCAGCCCAACCAGCTTCAACAAGTCCAAACTTTCACTCTCCTGGATAGACAGAAGGACTTGCTTAACAAACAAATGCATTTTCAACATGCATTTCTACATACATTTTCAAGAGTAGACCAGCCGTGATTAAGAAACTTTCAACATGACATTTTTAAGGTATTTTATGCTTGATAAATAACTATGCCTCATCCTTTCTGGAAACTTCTGTGTCAGTTTGAAGCATTTTAGCAATCTGCCATTAGTGCTTATATTTGTACTTAATAAATGTTCACAGAGTAGCTTCCTCATTTTCTTTTCCTCAGGACTGTACTGAGTCAATAACTATTTTTTTGAAAGAAAAATGCAAAATCTTGAGTTTGCTAGATTTAAGAACAATTATGAGTATGCAGCAACAGTTCATTGAATCACAGAATCACAGAATCATAGAAACATAGAATCATGGAATCATTTGGGTTGGAAGGTACCTTAATGATCACCTAGTTACAATCTCCTTGCCATGGGCAGGAAAATCCCACCAGATCAGGCTGCCCAAGACTCCATCCAACCTGGCCTTGAACACCTCCAGGGTTGGGGCAGCCACAACTTCCCTTGTCAACCTGGACCAGGGCCTCACCATTCTCATTGTGAAGAAATTCTTCCTAATGTCTAGTCTAAATCTGCCCTTCTCCAGTTTATACCTATTCCCTCTCATCTTATCACCACAAGCCTTTATGAACTGTCCCGCTCCAACTTTCTTGTAGCCCCTTTCAGATACTGGAAGGTCACTATAAGATCTCTTCTTCAGGATGAACAACACCAACTATCTCAGCCTGTCCTCCTAAGAGAGGTGCTCCAGCTCTCAGATCATCTTTGTAGCCTCCTCTCGGCCTGTTCCAACACCTCCGTCTCCTTAACACTGAGGATTCAATACTGTGTTCATTTGTGGGCCCATCACCACAAGAAGGATATTGAGGTTCTGGAGCGAGTCCAGAGAAGAGTAAAGAAGCTGGTGAAGGAGCTGGAGAACAGGCCTTATGAGGAACGGCTGAGAGAGCTGGGGTTGTTTAGCCTGGAGAAGAGGAGGCTGAGAGGAGACCTCATTGCTCTCTACAACTACCTGAAAGGAGGTTGTGGACAGCAGGGTAATGGCCTCTTCTCCCAAGTGACAGGGGACAGGACAAGAGGGAATGGCCTCAAGCTCTGTCAGGGGAGATTAGACTGGACATTAGGAAAATATTTTTCACAGAAAGGGTCACTGGGCATTGGAACAGGCTTCCCAAGGAGGTGGTTGA
>WAAB01014881.1:54611-79314 GCA_013389865.1 Piaya cayana | reverse complement strand
TTGTGTCCTTTCAGTACTTAAAAAGATCCCATAAGAAAGATNTTGTGATTGAGAGACAAATTTGACTTTGGAAAACTTTTAAAAGATCCACCTTTCAAAAAACCCCACAAAAGTAATTTATAATTTATGTCTTTGTTCTCCTTCATGCTTAAGGAATGAGCTGTAAAAAACACATAATTCCTTTTGTTCTTTAGAAGGCTGAGAAGGTAAATTACTTCAATGACCAGCATCCATCAAATAGGAAAGGAGAAGGAGACTGTCTTGCCATAAAAGTTTTTCCTACTCCCTCCTGAGTTTATATGCCTTTTCAATACTTCACTAACTTGTCTTTCCTCAAAACTGCAACAAAACAAACTTTCAAACACTGGTCTAGTTGAAACTGACAGAAAGGACAGTCATGTAAGAGATAAGTATATTGTGGGAGGTGATTCCTGCCTTCCGTTATTTTTATGGAAATAAAACAAAATGGGTATGGTGTGCACAATAAAGGGATTCTATATGAAAGTCCTGTTTTAGATATCCATCTTTGAGTTAGTCTGTTCATAGCTAGCAATAACAAAGAAATTTCAGCAGTGTTGATATTGCTCATAAAAAATTGAACAGGCAACAATAGAGAGAAAAATTACATGATAATCTGCAGCAACTGGAAATATGTCAAAACATGATATCTGAGTGGTGCTGGTGAGCTGCTGTCTTTTCTCTGGATGAAAGTGGGAAGAGAAAAGAGAAACATGTTCTTAAATTGGAAGTGAGAGAAAAGCCAAGCAGTTAGGTCATTTTAATAACAGGAAAAAGAAAAAATAAAGGAGAAAGAAAAGGACATAAAATAAAGAAGAAATAAAGCTATCATCTGGGTGTGGTTTTAGTGGTTGAATCAGAAACAGTTAGAGGCCTAATTCTTTTGAGAAGAGAAATAACAGAAAAAGGTATTACTCCATTCATCAGATAGAAGAGAAAATGAACAATGACTCAGGAAATGGGAAGCTGAAAATCTCTGAATAGTCAAGAATGTGGAGGGGAAACCAAGAAAAATATCTTTTCAGAAAGAATTACAAAAAAGTCCTAATGCAGAGTTGCCACAGTGCCACAGGTCACTGTGTTTTCAGTGCTTTCCATAGAATGGTGCTGCTTACTTTAACTCAAAGTTTAGAGTTTTTGCATTCAATTGTGATTTTATGTAAAAAGTGTAAGTCCTATTTTGTCAACTGGCTTGATTTACATAATTCTTATAACCTCATTAGACAATTGTCAGGAAATCTTCAGCTGATATTTCTTAAAATATAAATTTCCTTGGTAGAATAAACTAACAAATAAAACCAAGACTTAACACGGCGGGGGCCAACGAACTTCAGGAACAAATCAATATGATTTCAGATGAAGTTTTTTATTAAGGGTCAACTCGTTGTTTTTATAGTCCAAGCAGGCCAAAACATCAGATAAACATTGATTGGTCACTTCTGCCCTTGCAACAAGCCTTTTTTGGCAACCGCCCATCCCACATCTCTTTGTTGCTAGCTCTCAAACTCCTTCCCCATCTGCAAGTTACTTCATTAACATAACACAACAACGTCATTTAAAACTTTTTGTGACTTTACCAACTCTGCCCTGCCAGGGCACTTAAAGAAACAATTAGCAACAAAGACTAGCTAGATGTAGGCTCTTAGTATACTGACTTCTAAGAAATCCTTTAAATGGTTCTATTGTGACTTTCCAAGTGTAAATATAAAGGACTTCATTCATCTTAGTGTAAAACTTGGAACTGATGGAGTTTCATTAAAAGGACTTGACCTAGAACATTTATCCTCATCATTTAAACATTATAGCCCACATACAAACCAGTTAAAAAAGACAGCAGGAAACATTTATAAAGCAAAATCAACAAACTGAGACCCTTTATGTTCCCCAGACAGTAGGCTGATAATGGAAAGATGGCTGTGGGATTTACAAACAAATTGAAAACTGGCAAGGACATCAATCTGAATCCCTTTTAGGTAGTTTACCTCTTCCTCTGACTCATAAAAGTTAAATAATAACCAGAAAATTACTTTTTGTAATAAACAAGTAAGAACTGACTAACCTGATGCTGTAGGAGTGACTTTCCTTTTCAGTGTCTCTCACATTCGGATCACTTCAGGCAGAGGTTGTATAATTCTGGATTCTGGGTTTTACTTCATCCTCCACTTCGGGTTAACAAATGTTCTATCAATGTTTATTTAAATGTAGCCTTTGAAGTTATACCACAGACTGATATGCTAAACAGAAGCAGGTAAAATGCCAATTGTATCTGGCAGTACTTCCACCCACACCCTTGTAGTTCAAATTTGGGAAAAGTTTTTGCTCTTTGATGAGAGGAAAATGATGCATTTGTTTTGGGATGTCAGCTCAAGGCTCAGTTATTACATATAAATCTCATCTCAGCAATACTTTGGCTTCTAATATTTTAAACAAAATTGTCTTGGCTTGAAGTGGATGTTGACCTTATGAGGGATCAAGTGAGCCTTCCTGTTGTTACTTGCAGTGAGCGCATATTTGCTCTATCTCTTGATATTCAGTTAGGATTTGTCATACTACCACTGCAATGAAAGGGATTTGTTTCAGGTCAGTCTTGTGATTCTAACCCTACAAAAAGTAAAATTTACATGGAAATAAATTACCATGTTAGTCATCTTCTTTTTCCTGACATCTAGGGAAGAGTAACTTTATGGGGATTGTTTATATGGAAAGGTATAAATGTTTTGACAGTATTCAAATTACACAGTTTCATTGGTTAGTGGGAGTTAGAGATACTTATAGAGAAGTTATGTTAAAATAAGGGAGGACAAAATGCGTGCAGATGTTATCTGACCTCTAATGGAAGGTCTACAGGTCATTTAGATTCTTGAGGGAGAGAGGTTGGAAAGGTTGCAGCCCTGATGGAAATTCATTGCAAAATGTTGTAACACACCACATACACATAAAAACACTGAGTCTAAGTGAATCATAAGTTTCTAAACCTGAATGTTCTGGAGAGCAGAGCTAACATTATAGTGTGTGCCAGTAACAAGGGCTTGGAAAAAACATATTTCTTCTTCAAGGGAATGAAACATTTTCCATAGCCTCCTAGATGGTCCTAGCTTAACTTAGAAATCAGCATGGTCAAAAGTAGTAACAATGCCTTTCAGAATTTTAGTGAAAAGCCACTCTTTTTTTTCTTTTTTTTTAGGTTTTTTTTTAAAACTTCTGCCTTTAAATAGCGATAAGGGCCCGTTGTAGCTATCCATTTGCTGAGACAGAAGAATATAGACTAATAGACACAATCTGGACTTTCGGTGAATCAGTAATGTTCTTTGTGTCTGCTTGATGGCCATAAATATAATTTGCAGAATATAGGCCACCACCATTTTTCCTGGAGCAGGAATACAGATTGGGAGCACATTAAAGTGTGCTGCAGCTCTAGGCAGTTCTAAATTCTTGTTTCCCCTCCACAAAAATCAGCAGAGAGAGGAACCACTGAACAGCAAACTTGTATAAATTTTTCCTTGATCATTTGATCTAAATGTAGCTGTACCAAATCACTGTATGACTGAACTCAAGAGGCACTATTTTCACTAAGAACAGTTCTCTTTGAGGAATCAGCAAAAGAAATACACATGCAAGACACAAAACACCAAAAGTTTTCACAGCACTGAGCTTTTCCCAGGAACTGGGAATTGACTCAGGGTGAAATAATCCTCCTGAAATCCATAAATCCTACATAATTTCTTAAAGAATTGTGTCTTCTAGCCTTGTCAGCGAACGAGGAAAATCTTTGTGTGGTTAAGCAATCAGAGTGAAAATACAGAAACCCAGCTAGTGTTTACCCGTAATAAAGAAAGTCATTCAGCAATGCAAAAAAAATCTTTTCATTTTCTGAGGAGACTTTTCATGACCTTTTAACCATTTTTGAAAAGAAATTGTTACACAACATCTCATTACTATAAGTGAGAAACAATGTAAAACATTTGTTTAAAAAAAGGTTCACTGGGAAACATTAGAAAATGCAATAAAAGTATCATGTAAAAATTATTTGACAAACACAGCCTTTCAAAAGCACCCATTCCTTATTTCCAGCAGCTTTCTGTGCTTTCTTTTTGAACCAGCAGTTTCCAGTAGAGAAAACTTTTTCAGGGAAGAAAAAGCCCTCTTGTGAAGTTTGCAGATGGAGGCAGCTGTTTGCCTCTTTTTCACAGCTCAGAGCTTAAATGTGTGGTGGAGCCCTGCTGTCTCTCTCAAGCTGTGTAAGTGAGCAAACACTAATGTGGCTTTGGCACCTGTACAGGGTGTATCCCTTCTGGAGTTTTATTTGTCCTCTATTTCAGACTAAAGGCATAGCCGATTTGTTCTTGAGGGGTACATAAAGAGAAATGTACAAAGAATAATGCCATTAGAACAAAGAATAAAGAGCAGAAGAACAGGACTGCACAAAGGAAGCTGAACATTTCCCTAGCCACACTTTCCTAGTTATCTCCATGGCTTGAAGAAAGAAATGCTTTCTCTTGTTCAGTATCTGTCTTTCTGTGGATGTTTGCCTGTATGTCATCTTTCTGCTGACATCTACTTCAGTCAAACTTCTCTTTCCAGGCTCTTCAAACTTAACTTTAGAACCTCCTTCATCATTTATGCATGATACTACACTCATTTATCTACCAAGTCAGACAAGATGGTTTGCTCCTTATTATTTGCTCATTGTTAAAAAAACTCCAGCAAACTCCTTTTAATTTATTTACAGCAAGCGTCTTACCTTTTCCGTTTTCCTTATTTTTCCCTCCTTAATTTCTTTAAAAGGTTCTTTACACTTCATCCTATCACAAGAAGTTAGTCATAAGCAGAACCTGCAGTCAGTTGCAGTCCACTTAATCACGCAGTCTGTGAGAGCAATGCTATTTCTCTTCTTCTTCAACCCTGAGTAGCTATGTCTTCGAATAACTCATAAAGGTTGTGCAGGATAAAGCTTTGCCCTACAGTGCCAGTCAGGTCTATATCACATAACAAATATTACTTATGAGTCTCCTTTATGACAAAATTTTAGCATGTGTAACAAAAAAAATTTGGTGTAAAAATTCATAACTGAACTGTGCCTACCCCACAGTGGTACTGAGAGCATTATAAAAAAAATCGCAGAAACATAAGACTTCCTAGGAAAATTTGTTTAACTGTAGTTTCTCCTGAGAACCATTTTATCCTGCTTTTGCTCATGCCTGTCACAAGACTAACCTAGCTTTCCTTTTCTGCTAACATTCCTCTCGTTCTTGCTTCTTAACTTTCCTGCTGACAGCCGTCACTCCTACTACTTGACCAGGTTGTGCTTGTTACCTGCCTGTTAGATGTGAAACTGCTTGAGTTATGAGACCTTCTTTCCATCACATATTAATCAAGAGAGTTATGTTTACTGGCAAATGTCAATGGAAAGAGTGCTCAGTTAAAGATGGTGGTCTGTGAATTACTTACATTTAAGAACTGTATCTGTAAAAAATATTCTTTTCCAGCTAGCTCCTCCCCACAGAGGAAAAGAAAGCCAGACTTAGAGCAGAAGTATTGTGTGTGTATAGTCAGTATTCAACAATACACAATCCAGAGTTGGTTCAGAGTGTGAATAGACAATACAGCAAGCAGATTTAGGTTTTGGTTTTATTTTTTAAGAAATAAACCACTGCTAAAACTGTTCCCTGAAATCCTTGTTTAAATTCTTCTGTAAACTGTTTAGAGCGCTGGCTTTAATTTCTTGTCTTAGTATTATATTTGTTTTAATAAATGTTGCCTATTTTCAGAATTGTACTTTCTACAGTGTATGTTTGTTGCTCTCTTTCTCTAATGTGGACTTGTTAACAATGAGCAAATGGCCTTGTTAACATTAACAATTCCGTGGTTTTTACGAGATGGATTCTTTTTTTTTTTTTTTGAAGAAAAATGACCTTGATGTTTGAATCATTTGAGGGGAAAAAGCCAAACTTCTTCATGCTCTTTCTCTTTTGTTTAATGCTGAGCAGTTTTGGTTTTATTTTTGGCACAAGCCTTTATCCTCTGTCATTCTACAAGGAAAGAAAAATTTGTTAGAAGTTTGATGAGAAGAAACTCATGGAATTTCCCTTTTCCCTAGACTCTTTTTGTGGAATTTATGATAGGGAATGGTTATCCAGTCCTTTCACCAGCTGTCTTTTCTGGGTGTGGAGAAGGGAAGGTCACATCTGGAAGAGCAGAGTAATTTTAAATCTGTAAAGCTAAAACACCATGGAAAGATTTTCACTGTGAGGTTAAACATGATCGAAGGGCAAAACTCTCAGGTGCTGTCAGAAATCCCTGCTCCACAGAAATGCGTGATAAAACAACTAACTATTATTTGCTTTCTGTTCATTGCACTATTCACCTTTTGCACATGTGGTTTATCAATGCATCAACATTCTTATTGTATGTTTCTTGAATGATGGGTCAAGAAAGACTGATCAGGTTCCATTTTCTTTTTCTCTTTGGGGCTGTTCCAGTAGCCTTCATATTCCAGTTCATTTTTTAAAAGTATTTTACAAGTAGATTTCACAAAGGAGATATATCATAGACATTTTTACTGGCTCTACTGAGATGATATCAGAATGCAATACAACAAGCATGGGTTATAGGCTGGCTAGGTATATTATGTTTGTAATTATTATTTCTTAGTCACATTCAGTTAGGTTTTTAATACGAACACATACCATCTCCCCCAGTTGGATTTGGAATCAATGCTAAGTCTAGACTTAGAAGATTTACTGGCTCAAATCAGTCTGTTACTTGAGTGATATATTTTGCTGACAGAGCTATGCTGGAAGAAGGCCTAGGAGTTATACCACTAAAATGTCCTTTCCTGTATGGTTTTCACCCTTCTTTAAGCAGAAGGAAGACCTATGTTAGAAAAATATATATGTTTCTCTATTTTAAAAATTATTTTGGCTGCTGGGTCTACAGTAGTAAGGTTTGCTTCCATTCCCTGGGGCATCACAAGCCTGTTTGCTGGAGGATGCAGACAGCAGACTTGTCGGTAATCTTGTCTGATTTTATTCCCACAAATTATGGCACACATTGTCACACCTGCTTTAAAAGCCAACTGGGCACGATGACTCTCCAATAACCTGGTAAAAATCTATGGAATGGTTTTACTACAAGGGAAAAATAACAGTTTTCATATAAGCCCACAAGAAGTGTCTTTATTACTAACAGCTGAACAGGCCGACTTTTGACTTTTTGCTGAGATGTTACAGAGGAGCGCCCCAGCAACTCTGTCTCCCTATATCTAACCTCTGCTTTGCCCAAAAGCTCTGCCACACCCTCCTACTCTCATTCCCCTCTTCAATTTTACTTTGATGTAATTCAAGATTATTTTCCCATTACTTTAAAGTGTGTATAGGCAACCCAATGATCATATAAACACTCAAGTACTTCACACTACTGCTTGTGTTGTCTTGCCTTTGTTCAACGTTATGTCTTGTTGGGGTCTAAGCCAAGAAATCTTTATCTTTGATAGTCGCTGTTATGCTGATAAGGTCAAGTAAGCTATGATTTCCTATTTTCCTTAAGGTGAAAATATGTATTGAATCAAGATTTTTAGACAGGTGATCATAGGGTCTGCATGAGGATCTGTAAGACAACTAGAGATTTAATCTTAGATCAATATTGGTTCAATTGTTTGACTAATGTCCAGCCCCTTTATTACTTTTTGCAGACACTTAACTAACACTATGCATAATGGAAGTAGTAAATAACTGTTCCTTTAGAAAAATATATTGGTATTTCCAACTTTAATTCAATTTTAATTTTATATGGAATTCATTCCCTATTTATTATTCTTGTCAATGTTTGTTTTCTTTGGGAGAAGGGAAGGAGAGATTTAGGTAGCTGAATGCAGGGATGCTATTTCTGAAAATAAGGATGGATGACTTTGCTTTGTGAAAGACTGCCAACAATAACTCGATCAGAGATAACTCATCCTCCTCTTCTTGCAATGAGACAGAAAACAGTATTTAACGAGGTCAGTTGGCCCTGAAGAAGCACAACACCACAGTAATGCAAAATAAGCATAAATAATAGGGAAATCATTGAGAATCTGATTTGCATATGTAGTAAGGAGAAACTAAAAGCACTGGTGGAAGAAATCTGCCTCCAGAATGATATTAATGACTATTTCAGCTCTGTTCTTTTTCATATACCACTTTATAATTTTGGTTTCAATTGTCCAATGTTCCATATATGACTGTACTAGCACAGTGTTTGTTTATTGTATTTTTGATCCCCAAACTGCAAAAATTTGAATTTAATAATATAGTAAAAGAAAAATGTTTTATTTTGATGCTATGAAAATAGAGGTCTTGTTTACATTTTTATTTCACATATCAGATTTCCCAGTTTTATTGATTTTAGTTTCCCCGTTTGCATTTACCATTTTCATGATGAAATAATAATCTTCATTCTCCTTTAAATAGTTTGCTGCTTACAACACTAGAAAAAATGTAAAATCATACATGATAGACCAGTATTACAGTATTTTTCCTTTGAATATTCCTGAAGCAGAAAGCTTACTTTGCCCTCCACTTTTGAATTTGTACCTCTCATTCAAGAGCCGCTCTAAAGCAGCTACCAAAATCAAAAACAAATACCCTCCATAAATACAACAATATTGCAAGAGATATTATTCAATAGTATATCCATCTGTAAGTTCTGAGCCAGCTCAAATTACATTTTACCAGATAGTGAAGGCAGACAAGGTACAGACCACTTCTTTCCAGTTGTCAATGACGTAGCTGCTAGACTTATGAAGCACAAAGTTCACTTGAAGTAAGATGTAGACAGACAAAAAAGCTTTCCAAAGCTAACTTCAGAGATAGAGAAAAAACTTTTTTTAAAAAGTGAAGTCTTAATTTCTTTTGTCTCAGATTAATTTTTTTCTTTTCATTTCTATCCTGGCTTTTTAGTAGATCTAATTGCTTTTATTTTTACAGTAGCAGTACAGACTAATTAAGAAAAACAACTTACCTCCTCCTTTCCTTTGTTTCAGTGTCTTTTATCATGAAAGCTTCCCATGTTTATAGCTGCCTCTTTCCTTTCATTAGCACTTTCCAAGATACTGAAGTGTTTCAAAATTGCTGTTCTAACCTTATTTATACACAGACTCATATTCTGCTACCTTGTTCCATCTGTTACTTGACTACCTATAGAACTTTTTAGCTGTCTTATTGGTTATATACTTAAAGAAGATTTGGGAAAATGTGGGCCTGCTGCTGAATAAGGTGAGTGTCCTGGTGGTGAAGGATGCAGAGAAGGTGTAGTTATCGAATGCCTTCTTTGCTTCAATCACTGTGGCTAAGGCTGGCCCTCAGGAATCCCAGCCTTGGAGGAAAGATAGTCTGGAGAAAGGAAGTGTCCCTTGGTTGAGGAGGATCTGATTAGATATCATTTAGGCAAACGGGACACTCCCAAATCCATAGGCTCTGCTGGTATATTCCCATGACTGCTGAGAGAGCTGGTAGGTATTACTGCTAAACTATTCTCAATGATCTTTGAGAGATCATGGAGATCTGGATTAGTACCTGAGGACTGGAGAAAAGCCAATGCCACTCCAGTCTTCAAAAAGGGCAGAAAGGAGGACCCAGGAAACTACACCAATCAGCCTCACTGCCATCTCTGTAAAAGTAATGGAAAGGCTCATCCTGGATTCCATCTCCAGGCACCTGAAGGAAAAGAAAGTTATTGGGAGTGGTTTACATAGATTCACCAGGGGAAATCATGTTTGACGGATCTGATAGCCTTCTATGATGGTATAACTGGCTACGTAGATGAGGGGAGAGGAGAGGGTGTTTTCTACCTTGACTTTAGGAAGTCTTTTGTCTCCCCTAACATGCTCATGATATAGCTTAGGAAGTATGGGTTATATGAGTGGACAGTGAGGTGTACTGAGAATTAGTTGGACAGCAGAGCTCAGAGGGTTGTGATCAGAAGTGCAGAGTCTATCTGGAAGCTTGTAGCTAGCAGTGTTCCCCAGGGGTCAGTACTGGACCCAGTCTTGCTCAACATATTTATGAATGATCTGGATGAGGGGACAGTGTGCCCTCAGCAAGTTTGCTGATGACACAAAATTTGAAGGAGCAGCTGAAACACCACAAGGCTGTACTGCGATCCAGTGAGGCATGGAAAATCCAAGGAGTTGGACGGAGGGGAACGTAATGAAGTTCAATGAAAGCAAGCCTAGAGTGCTGCACCTAGAGAAGAATAACCCAATGTGCCAGTAGAGGTTAGCGGTTGACCTGCTGCAAACCATCTCTGCAGAAAGGAACCTGGATGTCCTGGTAGACAACAAGCTAACCATGAGCCAGCAATGTGCCCTGGTGGCCAAAAAAGCCAAGGGTATCTTGGGGTGTATTAATAAGAGTGTGGCTAGCAAGGTGAGGGAGTTTTTCTTCTCCCCCTACTCTGACCTAGTAAGGCCACATCTAGAGTATTGTGTCCAGTTCTGTGCTTCCCAGTTCAAGAAAGTCAAGGAGCTACTGGAGAGAGTCCAATGGAGAATCAAAATATAATTAGAGGACAGAAGGATCTTTCTTATAAGGACAGGCTGAGACATCTGGGTCTGTTTACCCTGGAGAAGAGAAGATTGAGAGGGAACCTTATCAATGCTTATAAATATAATGTTTAAATAAAGGGTAGATGTCAAGAGGATAGGGTCAGACTCTTTACAATGGTGCCCAGCGACAGGACAAGGGGCAAACTGGAATGCATGAAATTGCACCTGAAAGTGAGGAAAAATTTCTTTACCATGAGTATGACTGAACCCATGAGCAAGCTGCCCAGAGAGGCTGTGAAATTTCCTACTCTGGAGGTATTCAAAACCCACCAGGATGCATTCCTGTGCAATGTGCTGTGGGTGAATCTGCTTAAGCAGGGGTGGTTGAACTAGATGATCTCCAGAGATCCTTTTCAGCTGCAACCATTCTGTGATTCTGTCTGTTTGTGTGATTTAATTTTCTACTACTTTACACAGATGCCCATTTTCCAAGGAGACCTGATAATAGCATATTAAAGAGACCGATAATAAGCATATTCAAACTGGATTACTAAATCAAAACAAAGAAGGATTCCAACGTAGATTCCCTGGGACCTTTTATGTATTTTTTTGTCAGTTATTTTCTATTTGAACTATGGATGTGTGTATGTCAGTTTTAGTTGCACTGATGTCCTACAGATAAGCACACTGGGATAATCATCCCAGGTTGTTTCCAACATCTGGCTAGCATTAAAAGCAGATATATAACATATTTAAGGGGATGTCTGTCCTGCTCAGCAAAAATAGTGTATAGCTTGTAATGGAATTTAGTCCTTGATTAGAAGCCAAATGGTTGTGTCATCCTGCCACCCTGCCTGACTAACTAAGTCATGCTGAGAGACAAAGATCATAGTTGACATAAGTAGTAGCTGGTTGAGTCCTAGTCTTCAAGCTGTGGAAGGAGGAGGCTGCACAGCCCCATGACAACACTGTCCCATAAAAAAAGCATGCAGCTGGTGATCTTTTGTTTCTGTTTATAAAGCAGAAAAATGGGTATATAGCTGATCTGAGGTGACATGAATGCAGTGAACCTGGTGTGGTTGGGCTGAGCCACATTTACTGTTCGTGGGGTACCTAATAATTGGCATAGAGTATGCAAGTTCCATGATAAGTGCAATAGACTCTGGTCAGAGTGATCAGGACTTGGGTCTGCTTTTATGACAAGGCTAGTAGATATTCAGCTATCCTGGGTCAGCATATGGTAAACCAGATCCTGCTGATGTGAGGGCTGAATGGCTTTTACTGTCCTCAGCCTATTTGCATGGAGTGGTCATAATACTAAAGCTACCTCATTATTTGGCTGTGTAGATGTGCCATTGGTACACTCTCAGGTTTTTTTTACTAAAGTTCAGCCTCCTTCTTGGAGAAGGAATTATTTCTTCCCACCCTGACAAAGAATTATAAATGATGAATGAGCACCGATATAAAACCAGAGAAGAAACTATACATCCTATTAAGAGAATTGGGGAAAAATATTACTGAGGAGTCTAATGCTGAAAACATAGTTACCTCCTTCTCTAATGCTGACTCAGCAACACTGTTAAAGCTCAAGGCTGAGGTCTGTGGCTCAAAGTTTTCTCAATAAGAAATACATTTTGTATTTTGTGTTTTGTTTGTACAGACTGGTTGTTATACACTGAGGTCATCCTTTGACCACAGTGGCATTGTAGTCTCTCACAACAGTACTGTGGGTGTCAGTTGTGCATTGTCATCCTAATGAGGTCCTACAGATCAGCCCACCAAAATCATTGCCCATATTTACTCACTACAGATGGCCAGCAGATGCAAATGCAATGGTGTTTTTGATTTTTACAGTATTTGTTTCTGTGTCCAGTAAATACACTTCATGTATTCTAGGCCTCTTTATTAGCCAATGTTTTTCTCATGCTATTGATATTTTTCTGCTCACAATTATTAGTGTTGTCTTAGCTATACAAAATTCTCTTGGCTCATAGACCAAGGTACCAGTTTTCTCAGACTTGTTTTTTCTTTTTTATATAAGGTTTGGCAAAGTCTGTCTGAAACTAATTGAAATGTTTTTAAGGCTGATCTACCAGAGTAACTGCTACTGATGTCATTGTTCTTGATATTTCTACATAAATCACTTGTAAGTGTTTCACATATTTATGGATGTGACATACTGAGCTAATTTTAACTCAAGTACTTATCCTTTCAGTAAGTGGATGAAACTTAGTTTCAGATGGAAATGAATTTTAACTGCAGTGGTTTACAGATTGACATCTGTTGACTATTTGGTAAAATACATGTAAAAGCCAGTATTTTTCTCATGCAAAAATGAAAATCCTTGCAAATCCTTCTTCTGTATAGATAGACCAGTAACTGACAGGTTAATACATGCCTGTAGTAGAAATCCATCAAAGAAAGTAAAAAAGAAGTTCTAAAGACCCAAGCTTTACTTGAAGGTTAGAGATTAAATGTCTCATTGTTTAAATTTGACATGATATCATGCACAACACTAGAACTATTTAGAATAGCTTGCTTCAATTTTACTGTGCTCACTTCCCTGCTGCATCACAGATGGAGCAATTGTGAATGTTTCATATATCATTTAAAATGAGATTCAACAGAAAGAAACAATATCAGTAGTATGCGACCTTAAAAGAATTTTCACTATGTAGATGGAATTAATATTAAGGCAGGAATGATGAAGATTATAACTGTTACTCTCCTTTTGGTCAGTCAAAATTTGAGATTTTTCTGGTCATTTCAGTCAGAAGTTAAAAATGATGAGAGAAACAGTTGCTATTCCTTTGCTGCAGTTCTGTTTATTTACAAAATCTACAGCACTTTTGAATGATGGAGGTCTTTAGAACCACGATTTCAGTCAGCACTATGTCTACAAATGTCTGCAGCCTTTTCCTTAGGACGAAGACCTTTATACTCGTTTCTCTCACTCTTTCTCTCTTTCTTCCGTGGCTTTCCATTCTCTGTGTGTGCATGTGTGTGCACTTCTCACAGCTTGCAACTCAGGGCAGTGATCCTCAGAGCAGGAGATCCCAGAAATTTTCTTGGGATGGCACAATTCAGACCTCACCTAGAGCTTTCTATGGGCACCATTATACAGTGAGACTTCCCAAGTTTGGCTTAGTCTGATGGATTATTTAGGTATGAGGTAGACCTGTCCAAGTACTGAGTAGGTTCCCAGGTGTTAGGAAGCAAAGGTATTGCATTTAGGTGCCAGTTGAAAAGAACTGCAGCGACATTCGTGGAACTATATGTGACTCAAGTGTAGACTGAGCTCAAAGTGAGGCCTGTTGTGAGTGTATTTTAAATTGGGTACTGTAGCTTTCAGCGGGAATCATAAACAAACACAAAGTTATATAAAACTGATTGTGCTCCTGATAGTGCCAGAAATAATAAATGGGCACAGCTGTTGGATTTTCCTGGAATCAAATGTCAAAAGTAATGTTTAATTCTTTTCCCCTGTCATAATAACATGTCATTAACTGAAAAGTAAATATCTGCTACCCTTAGCAAACAATTAAATCAGCTTGGACAAATAATTTTGGTTTAATATATATAGTTCACCCTCTCTGCTTTCTGTACTCCTGGTGTTTAATATTGCTGTTTTGTTGATATTCTCAGCTGCTTTGTATATAAAATGCTTTATACTTTTAAAGCTCAAAAAGTTACTTTCATACCTGTAATAAGTTTAGCTTCTTTTCCTCTAAGAAAACTAAGCTTTTATAGTTAAATTTCTTTTGTTAGTAGACAGACATATGTGTGTCCATCCAGGCCTACCTGTCTCTCTGTTCTGTCATGTCCAGTAGTTTCCAAAGCTGATGGGCAAACATTAACCAAATTTGACAAAGGACAAGATCTTGATGTGTTCTTAGTGTCTTAATGTCTTAAGGAATAACATTTTTCATTTGCCAAAAAAATTTTAGGTACAAGGTGCAACAGAGCTCCTAAAGAAATTGCTGTATTTTTCAGGTAGTCAATGAGGAGAGGAGGTAATTACCTTTCAGAGGTTTCCAGAAGGAACTATGGTTATAAGGGGTAAATGTCTGTGATTCAGGAATTCCAAACTTCATCTGGGTATGTCTATACTTCTCCTGTTCTTAAAAGGCACCTAGACATTTACTTTAGGAAGTGTGTCTTACTAAGAGAATGATTCAGCTGCCTAAACGAGGCATCTAGTGTCATCTTTCTGCAGAGTATCTGAAACTTCATACAAAGCTGACAGATATAGCACTGGACCTATAGGAGATCTATATCCTTCTGCAGCAGCATTTGAGATAAGCATCTCAATACATCTAAAATATCACTTAGAGCCTTGACATTATGAACATGAATTGCTCCTTCAGTAACTAAAATCTAGAAGTAAAAAAATAAATTTGACAGGTTGTGTCTTACCTCAATTTCTTCAATGCGAGCAGGCATTCAGATCAAGAAGACTGCATGAATGAATGCTTCTACTGATGGAAAGTCTATAAAAACTTTTTTCTTAAGCTCTAGAGAACCCATACACAAATGGTGTTATGAATGTCACACATATGGAAAATATTTCAACTGGAGTTTGCACCTAATTAGACACAAAACATTTTTTTTTCCTGACATGATGGGGCTGGGGGGTGTTGCTTTTTTTTTTTTTAGAGTGCATATAAAATGAGCAGAAATAGGACTGGCTCTCCAATTCATATTTCTTTTAGATGACTCATGAGAAACAAAAGGAGAAATAACAGGAAATCAGGCCTCATTAGCTTTGCTCTTAATGTAATTGCCTATTTTTTAATCACATATGTTTGAGAAGAAGAAAGGGAAGTAATATGATGAAGGCCTAAAACTCCATCTGATTCCAAGAAAATTACTAGTAGAGAAACTTAGTATCAAAGCTTCGGGCTGCATTGTAAGTATTTCACGGAATTTTGAGCGTGTAAAAACAGGATGTTATAAACATTCTTGTTTTACATGTTCCACTGGAACATGTAAATTAATAATAATAAAATAATAATTTTGCTTAGGTTAAAAGCTTTGAAATAGAGCAGAACTCTGAATGTTTGTTGTGAAATGCATAGCTGATTGCATTTATATAATATTATTTCATTATTGGTATGAATTACATAGATTAGGACTGAAATTGCAAATTTTTCTCTATTTCAAGGATTTATAAAGATTTTTTACTATAACTCATTAGCATTAATTATGAATAGAATTTCACTACATAGAAGGTCCTTCTAGAGCTGGTCTGGTGATAATGATCATGTCAGGATTTAAATAGCATTCAAGAAAAAAGATGCATCCATGGCTAAGTCTTTGTAGGTGGCTGTGTGTGAGAGACAAAGAATGTAAGTTAACATGCTGAGATTTTCTTCCCACTCTCTTGCATCAATGTTACAGACAAATTACTTGCCAGTAATGAAAGAATCCTTAGATTCAAATGAAAGACTTGGACTTTGTTTTTCTAGGACTGCTCATGCATTCCCACAAAGAAATGCAACAGGTTGTGTTTTTGTAACAGAAAAAGGATGTTGTATCAAAACTGAAGCTTATATTAACAAAATTCACAATAAGAAATTGAAATTCATTATTAGAGCCGCAAAAATGAAAATATTAAATGTACTGAACCAACAGAGATGAAACTGAGAAAACTCTCTTAGCCATCATCCTTGTGATATAAACAAACAGGTTTTGAGAATCTGTGCATGAATCTAGTGTTTGAAAATACAGGCAATTATTGTTACTGGCTTAAATCCAGAAAAATGCAACTAGACACTATGTAAAAACTTCACGCAGGTTTGACTGTGTTTTGGCATGTACCACCTTGGCAGCTCTGGCTTTCTCATAACCTCAATCTGCCAGTCAAGCCCAGGTGGATGTTCACTGAGATATGAACAAGCCAGGACAAAATGATCATATTAATTTTTAGTTGTGATCAAAGCAAAGGTCTGGTGAAGAGAAACTTTACAGTGCTGCTTTAATTAACAATAGATCACAAACAAGATATGATTAAACTTCAAAGTTACATGAGCAGAACTATCCAACATTATTTATCTATAATAAGAAAAAAAGGGGGGAAAAAAACACCCTGTGATGTAAGTCTCAAGCCTTTAAACATTAGACAGTGTACCTCGTTAATCCTTGTTTGCTTTTGCTGGAGCTACTCTCAGACTTTGAAAAGACCAAGCAGTATGCTGAGTTTGGGGGCTTTCATGGGCAAAAAGGGTGTTGTGTGGTATTTCAGAAAGAGATATTAAGGCTGCACATAGTAGAACATATCTGCGAACAAATCCATATTACTGTAGTTGCATAAATTTTCTTCTGTGCAGTTACATCTCAGATCTTTAGAATTGCTGAATATGCTATGTACAGAATACTATGGTAATACACAGGATTCCTACACATGTGTTACTTGTTACTAGTTTCAATGTAAATTTCAAGTATAAAGTCAAATAATTCAATGCTTTTTGACAGTGATTCCCTGTATTTCACTGGAAAAATAGATTTTCTACAAAGGGACTGTTGAGTGAGTTTCAACACATCTATTTCTCATTGTTTACCTCTGTGTTGAAGAGGGCTACATCTGAGACAGTCAACGCGAAGTGACCATTTGTAGAGTGATTCACCTACTGTATTTTTGACACCTTTGAGAAGAGGTAAATTGAGTTCTTACTTTCCAGTCAGATGAATTCCCATTCCCAAACCCAGACATTTGCTGCCTACATACACAATTTGGATCATCTGGCATCTAGGAACAGGATATGTGTCATCAACTGTAAATCTGATTAGGGAAGGAACTAGTTGATCCTGAATATGTGCTGGAGTGGTTGTATCTGGATTTCCAGAGCCCTCCTGTGGGTGAAGAAGCAGGGTGCCTATGTGTTTGTAAGTTTCAGTGCCCAACCTCCAACTCCCCATCCCTTCTCAATAAAATTTTAACACTAGCATTCTTTTGGCTCACTGCTGTTTGCTGAAATCCTGGCCGCTCAACAAGATCATACAGTCACACAGTCATAGTGCTTACCAAGTCAGAGAGATACCCAAGCAAAATTTTGTCCTAAGCCAAATCTGGGCACAAACTCACATCTTCCATGTGATTGGAGGTTATGTTAGGACCCCGTTGGCAAAGCTGAGCTAATGGTTCAGGCAAAAATGTAAGATTAATAAACCCAGAGCGACTCAGTAAATGAGAGTTATCGGAGTCCAAAGAGGGCACTACAGCTGCAGTTGTGATCTCACATGCTGAACAGCAGCTGTGAAGGCAGCATCAGACAGAGACCCAGCCACTTTACATTCTTTCTGCACAGCATCTGTGTGGTAATTCATCTTTATTTTGCTATTTTTTACATTTTCTTTTTCTCTGCTAGAATCACTGGTAACAGGCAAACCCCCCCCCTTTTTTTTTCAATACGGGAAATATAATCAGTACTGTCATTTTCTCACAACTGTCAAATCCAAAATATGTAGTGCACTAGAACACTGGCTTCTCTTGCACTAAACATTGTTTATACAAAGATATAAAAAAAGTTAGTGGGACAAAGTACCACTCCACACAAATTTAGAACTATGTGTTTCATACTTAACAGAAAATGACACCCATGTACTGAAATGAAAATTAATGCTGAAAGCTTACCAGTGGACATACAATGAAACAGCAGGTAGCAAAGAACAAGAGGTACTGTCTGTGCAAAATAAATTCAGGTCCGAATAAAATAATGTTTCCTCTGGTATTCAAAATATTTAAAGTTGTAATTGTCTAATTTCAGGCTTTAAACTTGGTACTTGCCCTTAATGTAATACATAACATTGTATTAAAAGTATAGAGATTTTTTTTCAGTCTGGTTAGTTGGCTTATATCTAAAAGCAGAATATACATATTCTTCTGAGGTGGAGTCCAGAGGATCTTATGCTTCAAACACAGCATCTACTGCAACTGGAACTGGAAATCCCACTCTGTTTTCTTCAGTCTCTTGCAGATTTTTGAAATATTGGAAACCTGATCCCAATATGGGACAGACCTTCCTAGGCTCTGCATGGGGAATTGAGTGGGAAGTAAGTTCCCAGAGAAGTGTTAAACTTTCTTCAATGGCTAGCTTAACAAAGAGAAGAGGAGACTAGACATATGAATATTACCTTACTCATGATGATATTGTTAGCTGTGCATGTAACGACAGAATAGCTGGCATAATACCTATATTTCACTATATAAACTTTGTTATAAGTTATGGTGACACTACATCAGTACAACGGAGAATGTACTAACATCTTCTGAATCTCAACATAGACTATGTATTCTTTCAAAAATATATATTCAGCTAGTCCAGTTGCAGCCTTAAAATTAGTTTGACTGAAAAGAACAAGATGTTATAATATACATACAGAGGTGTGCAACACCACTGAGTTTCCTACATTGCAAGAGTTGGAAAATTAAACTTGGATATCTCCCACAATACTTATCTGTCAAGTAAAGAAGCTCCAACAGAGCAAGCTTTGCATCCTTTTTCCACTCTGATAAGTTGGTGATGCAAGCAGCCAGAAAGAGGACCTAGTTAGAAGGAGAAAATTACGGAGTAGAAGATGATGTCTACCAAACAACTGACAGAGGAAATGTTTACCAGCCTGGGAGCTGTGAGCTGAGGAACTAGTCATGTGAATCAGAAACAACTTTGAAAAGTGCAGTTGGCGTCTTCCAGGTACATCTTTGAAGACATCTTTTCTAGATACCCAGAAAACCAGCCACCTACAAACTGAAGATATGATGTGGTACCTTGAAACACATAAAAACAAAGAACCATAACAGCAACTTATCATCACAAAAGGTGAGAAATAGTCTAGAAAAGGGGGGAAACATCCTGAGAAACTGGAAACTACCACGAGCTGTTTTAACTGCAAGAACATTCTGAAAGAAAGAAAATCTGCTCCGAAAGAAGAGATAATATCGTCATCTGTTGGGTGCCCAAGTTCAAAACCAGAAATCAACAGCACCTATTGACTGCTTAAAATGATGATCTGATGCCCTCTTATATCTCTAGGACAGAAAAATGACTTCAGTTTTATCCAAAATGAAGTATCTTTTTCTGAGAACTTCCTGTGCTCACATACTTTCCCAAACTCTCCGCACAAACTTTCTGTGAGATCTTAGACCATCGCCAGGGACACCTGGTTGATTACAGATTCTGTGTCATTGATCATCTTTGATGCATTTGCAACCCTGTTTGTCCCCTCCAGACCCACTTCTGGGGTCATTTTGGTCTGTTCTTCCACTTCTGGGATGATCAGGCCCTCCATTCTGGGATTAGTCTGACCACCCATCTGGGATGGTTTGGACCCCTTCTGAGATTTTTCTAACACACTTGATACTGATACTATTATGAACTTACATATATATGCATACATATAATCCATCATAAGTATATCTGTGGTTATATTATCAGTAAGCTCACATCAATAGTGATAAGATGACTCTTAGTATATTGCATAAACTGTATTTCACACACACTGATTTTGTTTGCTTATAGTACCTCATGGTATCACTGTTAAAACAAAGAACAGGAAAATAAAAAATACTCAGCTTTAACCACAATTAATATATTTCATGCAAGTTTGTTAGGAGAACTGAAGATAAAATGATGGTATTTTTCTGCCATTTACTCAAGTCCCTTTTCTAATGTATAGTCAAGACTAATGACTAAGTCAATTCAATGACTATTAAAGCCATCAGAGAAGCTGTTACCTGCATCTTGCCTGTATCATCTAACCCCTCTGAAAAAAAAAGTTACATGCTGCATAGTGTTTATCACTTGTATCTGTGAGATTAAATACTTTCTTACTAACCACTAGAAGACCAGATGCAGAGAAGCACAAGACCAGTAGAATCTTCCACCAGGGAATGTGTTATTTTATTTTATTCTGAATATTGGCGCCATTTCTTTCCTGAAAGGTGAGAAATTAAATACCAAATTAAACAAGGTCTAGACAACTATGTATTTTCTGAAATTTGATTATTCCTTTTAATTCTAATGTTAATTTCTTTTCCCTCTTTCTCTTTCATGCAAACACTAGTTAATTACTGTTTGAGAGCAAGAGGAAGTCAAGATCAAGCAAATTATGGCAAAGCATAAAGGACTTTGGCCATTTAATAGCATTTCTAATATAATGGAATGTTTTCTCTCTCATTCAGAGCAGATTACACAAGATTATGTGTAATGAATAGCTATATATTCCCCTTGAAGCTAAGATAAGTTGGAGAGTCTCATTACCTTCCAGTTTGTAATAAAATATTAATTTTGGTTCATTTACAGATGTTTTTGGGAAGAAGAATTACTGTAGTCTTAAGGCCCCATTTCTCACTTCCCCCGCACTTGGCACAAATGTTGCTGACATTTTAGCAATAATGAGTGTTTGGCAACACATCTTTAGAAAGATCAAACAATAACTTATATCCAGAAAAGTTCTAATGACGGATGTCTAACTGAAAGCTTTGCCCTAGTTGACCATGTATGTGTTTGTTCTCTGGTTAAATCTAGGCTAATCTGGTTAAATCTCATTTATTTAAAATTAGTAATTTTGGAGATCGGGTCTGGTTTTTAGATAACAAATACTTCTCTGCAATTCTGTGTTTTGCAAGAAGTCTCCCTCGAGGTCTTCAATATTGTTTCTGCTGCTAGAAGAAAAAGTTTCTTTTGAAAATGGAGGGGAACTTTCTAAGTTTTGACATCACTTTTGGCTCCCCGGCAACAATGAAAAGATAAATATTACTGTATGATTTACTATGTAACCAATGATCCAAATTCCACTGTTGTGAATATTCATAAATATCTGCTATCTAGATTAACAGTGCAGCACAGTTCTTCCTCAAATAGTGCTCTAGTCGTATTTATACTGGGGAAGATATTTGCCATAATAAGGGGTTTCCTGTAGTTCTCATTTATAAATATAATCATTATAAAACCTCCCCAGTTTCTGAATTTGAAAGGGTGTTACTAATTTTAAAATTTCTGAAGAAAACAATATAGGAAAACCTCATAGAAATCTGTCTGAGTCCACCTGATGTCTCAGGAGCCATGCTACAGGAATTAAATTTTATGTCAGGGACACCAGCAACCCCAAGATACCTTGTTCTGGCCTTTTAGCACTATCCAGGAGCCCCAGTGGTCCCAGCAGTTCTCAGTAGCTAACTGGAGGAGCTGGAAGGTATTCATGCAGAAATCAGAGGCAGATGAGGCATTTAGATACTCTTGTAGAGACTAATCATGGTTCTCCTTGTCTCAGTGAATATTTAAGCATCTTCTATGATGTAGAATATCATCAGTAAGCAAAGCAGAACTTATCCCAGAATACTTCCACTCCACTGAATGATATAGAACTTGTATGTCTTCAACTGCATGCAGTATTCTAGATCAGAATATCATTAAACTAACTCTAAGTAGCATTTATCAGATTAATCCCTACCAATAGATTTGTGGAGAGAAGGAAAAGGCAAAAGCCTCCATCTTCTACTCTGTTAGTTAACCCCTTTTCACCAAGTGCTCTTCAGCTGAATGTATTCGGAAAACTTGATTCAAATTCATGGATAATTTTGGGGTGTTTAAACTCCAGATTTTAGAGGATAAAGTATGATATAAATAAGTTCCAGCTAAATATTTAGCCTGTCACCACAAATCTCTAACATTTCAATATTTCTCTAAATAGGTACAAGGAATATCCGGCAGGGAGGAGAGAAACAAAGAGGGAAACTGTTGGGAAATCAGAAAGGTGATTGAAACTGGAGTTATATCATGTTTTTTAATACAAAGACTGTCTCATGAATAGGAAATTTGAACCATGTGATTCAAGAGTTCTGTTTCAAAGCTTGTTGTGCACAATTACCTTATCTAAAAGTTTCAGCATTGTGCAGTAATTCTGAGCAACACTGCTTCCACTGTTTTCTAGGATTTTGTTATAACTGCAGACCTTGTATCACATTTGAGTAGTGGATTAGAGGATAATACACTAGGAGATCTAGAAGATAAATAAACTCAAAGAAATGCACTTCTGAGGCACTTGTAATACACAAAGGGATTAAGTATCTTAGCATTGGTTAAAGTCTGGATAGCATTTTTCATAACCTGTTGGAAGGTCTGTTTTGTTGTTTTAACACAGTCCCAAATTTACCACATTACTGAGCATTTCTGTTTATATAAAAGAGTCTTCTTGCATCACAAACACAGACTAGGTGGCACCCAGTGGTTAAAAGGATAGGAAGTACAAATCTTGCATTGTAACAAAATGAAATGATAGAAAAATGGTGCTGGTGTTAAAGTGCTCTGACTGGAGCTCCTCACTATTAGGAATGCTGTGTTTGAGCTACAGTCACCAGACTTGATTAAACAAGTTTATTGCCTGGGAAGAAATTATAAAAATCTTGAGTCCAGTTTCTCTTGACCAGGGCTAGCTCTTTAAGAAGAAACAGTGAGAAAAAAATCAAACATTCAGGAAAAATAATTTTCATATATACACATTGCTCTTTCAACTCTTTTCCATTTTCCAAGATTTTTCTGTTAAAAATGTTAAAGGGGAATGTAAAAACAGAAGTAATTTACTGACTGTTGAATTTAAACTGGGCAGATTTCTGGAAATAATGAAAGAATGCAACAGTGATAGAACATTGGTTTTTATTGATCAAGAAATATAAATTCATAAAAAGCAACAAATACAGGGCACTTAATATGAGTACCAGAAACCAGTGCTGTCAGAAACCAGTGACTGAGCATCATTTGTTGATGCGTTAAGGTGTAGCTCTAAATCAGTTTCAGACTGTAAAAGATGCTGCAAAGGTTAATCTACCACAGAGACTTTAAAAGCACAATGTGCTACCAGTCATTCAAGAGCATGACTAGAATGATGGCAGCAGCCAAAGGAGAGGAACAGTTCTCAAGTGTGTGGAGGAGATGGAATAAAAACAAGGAAAAGATGAGAAAGACCAGCAGGAGGTAGTATTTCTTACTAGGATGTCTAATTTTTAGACTCTGTGTATGAGCTAAGTATCTAATCTTGACTATTGTCAATGGAGATCTAGAGCTCAGTTCAGTTGCCTTTTCACAGGCTTCTGGTATCATTCAAGATGTTTCAATCTGCTTCTCCAGAAGGGCAGGGATTGCCTGGGGTCAGAACTTCTAGTTCTGAGGAAATGTCTCAGAAGTTTGGGTGTTTCTGAAAAGGTATCAGAAACCTGCATTTAGATAACAAAATCATGCCCTTAGTAAACAGAGTGTATGAACACCTACTTAGCTGTAAACAGCTATAAACATGTATTCACTCTCTAGTGTGTTGAGTTGATCTTGAGACTCTTCTGTTTACAAAATCACTATTGATTGTAAAGTATTAGACATCTGCTTTAAAAGTGGATTCCTGCTTCCCTGCACCTCTTTGGTTGTTGCAGATGCTGTAAAGAATGTTAAATAGTACTAAATATCTATTAACAGGCATCTGAATGAAGCTCCAAAATGTACATACCCACAGCCTAGCACTGCATCCACCTAGAAGATGAGGTAAGCTTAATGTACATTTCCAGTCAGTACTTGACTGACATAGGTAACATCTATTTTGGAATCCAAAAGATAGATATTCTTACAAGTCATGCAGTGAGGAAATTTTTCACATTATACACTGTGCTGAGAGACTGACTTCTGTAATAAAAAGTACAAGTAGAAGGTGTGAAAATGTAAATACTCTATTCAGAAAAGATTGTGCTCTAGGTAATCAATCATGTATTTTGATACTGTACACAGCTGAATGGCATTGTTAGACATTTCAGGGTAGTGAAATATTAATCTTGGAGACAGAATTCTTCTCCATCACTGCCTTGACCTATCTCACCTAATTTCTATTTTCCCTATATTTCTGTCCTGCTTACACTTTTGCATATTTAGAATGTAGATCCACATAGTAGTGAAGTTAGTCCAGCCTGTGAGTCCCACAAAAAAGAGGTCTTGATTATATCTAAAGCATTTAGATGATAATTCTATTTTTCAGATGGTTCTGTTATTTTTTGGATATATGCATTACATAAAATCAAAATCTAAATTATTTGTGGCAAATAAATACCTACACCATTTTTTTTCAAGTTAGTTTACATTCTAATGAACAAGAAATGAAGCATGCAATATTTCATACATATTCTAA
>WAAB01014881.1:27876-54604 GCA_013389865.1 Piaya cayana | reverse complement strand
TTCTAAAAAAAAAATACAGAAGTTTCAATTAAAAAAGAATAAAAGGTTTATTCCACTTAGTTCATGTCAATGATGTTGACATAAAGTATGTTACTTCTGAAAACTAAAACTGTAATTTAACAAATATTGTCTCAAGGATCTGCATAAAAGTAGAGACCAAATAACACTGTCTAGAGAAATATTCAGCCATATGTCTACTCTTTTTAAAAAATATTTTTCCCTATTGTTCCTTATTTTGAAGCCACACATGCTTAAAAAACAACCAATGCTGAAGGAAAGATGAGGAAATATAAACTACAGTTCTAATGCATCCAGCTACTAATTTTCTGCATTCCCCTATTCCATTTGCAGAGTCAGCTTGATCATGATTCAGCAGAGGGCCAGTAATTGTAGCCATGGAGACCAGTTTCTCCTTCCCTTTTATGTAGAGCAATGAAAGAAGAAGGAAATGGCATGACAACAACTGGGGAAAATCCCTGCACCTCCTTGCAAGACTTAGGCTGATCTGTCTTGAAACCTGTTGCTGGACAAACAGATGTTCTCTGCTCCCCTTCCCAAACACTCTCTCAACCAAAAGGCTTTTTGAGACACAGAGTATCTTCTTCTCTGGATTAGTAGGCATTTGGCATCCAAAGGATCCCACCCAAAACCAACTCTTTTTTTAACTGCTCTTACAGGAGAAGCTGGAATACCTACTTCCCAACTTTGCAGCCTATTTTCACAAAGGGACTATCATGCTGTTCAAAGCATTTCATGTGATTGGCAGTATTTTCTGCAGGCAATGTCTGATGCTTATAGCTTCTAGTTCCTTACTAGTAAGAACAAAAGCATTGCTTAAAAGCACAATACACTTATCAGCACTGCAGCACAATGAAACTCTGTATTTCTGATGAACATAAAAAGACACCAGATGATCTTACCTTCTGTAATGATTAAGTTGTGATAATACAAATAATTTTAACATGCAGTGTCTTTTATTCTGAATCAGGTTAAAAAAAGAGATACAAGTGAACAGCAAGTCTGTGACCTTTTGTATCTCTAACTGCTATTTAAAAATTATTTGACATTAGAAAACTAATTAGGAAGTATTAGTTAAGATTGTTAACACAGAGGTTAACCAACAACAACTGTTCTGTTTCTTTACTCTTCATTAGAAAAGAAAAACAAGATAAAAATTTTAAATACTATTTATGAGAACTGACATTCTCGGTCACACCAGAAGTCTAGTTCATGATCCTGTCAGTAAGAGAGACTTAGAGGAGAGTACGAGAACCCAGGTAAATATGGAGTGGTGCTCAGTGCATTGGTTTATACTTTAGACTCCACAGAAACATGCTATTAAAAATCTCACAGTTTATGCTACCATTAAAAAAAAAAAAAGAAGAAACCCCCAAATTATACAGAAAGAGACCATGGATAAATAAGATCTAATGTTGTGATGATTAAATACTATGAAATGTGACACATGATAAAAAAGCTTAGCAAACAGGCTAAGTGCTTGTCCTACAGAGGAATATGCCACAAACTGAGTTTCAATTTACAGTTTTCTTACCGTATCGGTTTGAGGCAAATGGGATTGCCCCTTGTGAAGTCACCTCTCTTTGCCTTAACCATTTTGCCTAAAGACTGCCTGCTTGTGTGTCAGGTTCAACAGGAGGACAATGTAGGAGCAGGCACTGCGCTCTCTTGCTTGGCTGGACTCCGGGCCCAGAGCTGGCTGCAGTTGAGTGAAGGTGAGGCAACAGCGCGTTCAACTGAGCAAGTTACACCCTAAAGTGTCACCATTATAGACGACATGGATCTGAGTTTTCAATTTGATTTCTGTGACAAATGTTTAAGTCACAGGGGGAAATGTGAAGTCAGACTATGTTTATCTATTTGCCTTAAACATTTTGTCGGAGGACTACCCACTTGTGGCACCAGATTGTCTGTAGTGCCACAGTTCAGCTGGGGGAGCAATGTAGGAGCAGGCACAGCTCTCCCTTGCTGGGGTGAAGTCGTGCCCCAGAGCTGGCTTTGGTGGTGGGGGTGAGGAGGTGCAGCCGTTGCTGCTGCCCGCACTACCTCCCCACCTGCTCACTTCTAGAGACCCCACCAAAACGGACAGGGAGATATAAAAGGACTCGGAAGGGAAGAGGCTGGGTCTCACTTCCGTGCTTGTTCTCACTCACCCACTTCGATCAGAGCAGCCTGGACCACACAACCTAGACCACGTGTTCCTGAGATCATCTGCTGCCTTCGATGTAGTGATTTCTTTCCTTCTCTCTCTTCCTCCCTCTCCCTCTCTCCCCCATTACCTCATGATGTGCGTGTTGGATCTGATCCGAGTGACCTGGATTGTTTTTGGAGATTCATTTCTATAACTTTGGGTGGTTGCACACCCTCATTTCTTTATTGTGTGCCCCAGTATCTTGGTGTGTTTATGTTTGCTGGAGCCAGAAATAAATACTGTTTTGATATTCACCCTGGGAGTGACCTTATTGGCCTCTGAATTGCCACACAGACAAACGAATCCACTTTTCCCCCTGTCAGGGCTGGACATGAATGTGTGGCTTGTGGGTCCAGGTTGTGACACTCCACCTCTCAGGAAGCAGAAAAAAATAGCTTTAGAATTCATAGAAAAAATGTTCATGATGAAACATCAAGAGTTTTTCAGAAACCAGGGATACTTAAGGTTACCATCTCATTCCCTGAGAATATGAATTGCTCAAGAATCAGCCTGACTGGATGTTCCCAGTTAGTTAACATAGTCCTTGCAAACTGCAAAGGGATTCTTGAAGCAGAGAAGACTTTATGAAGGCCAGGAAAATCTTACTCCCTTGGTATCTTCAGAGCCTGGTGAATGGATGTGTGTAGGAGTAATATGAAACTGAATTACAAACTTATGCTCTGATTTCTCTTACACATACAATGTTGTCTTAAGTGACAATAAATTGTTCATTTGTGACCAAATAAATTGTGGACACTAGACAACATAGAAATAATATTTTTTTATTATGCCTTTTTTTTTTCAAGGAAGGCACTTCCACATAAACTTTAAAATGCTAAGAAACAGCTAGAAAGGCAGACCAGGGAACAGTCATTTCCCACACCACACATTTTGCCCAAACCGGAATAATCCTTATTGCTTACTAAGTCACTGCGAGCTGAATTTAGTGTAAAAGAAATGTTAAAAAGGCAGAGGAGAGGGTTATGCCAGCCCTGACATATTAGCAAGACCTGATAATATCCTAATTTTCCAGTAGAATCAATTGTAGTTCCAGAGTTCATCTATGTTAGTAAATGTAACCCCTTTATATGTCAGAAATAAGAAATATGCAATGTCAATACAAGTTGTATGTTCAATTAGAAACAGTAACTTATGTCTCGTAGGCACAGTTACCATACACCAGCTTTGTATTTTCCTTCTATATTTTGACAGGTGTTTGTAATTTCCAAGCTATATGCCTTGGATAGACCTTCAAATAATTTTACTTTTCATGGTTCATTTCTGGGAGCCTAAAACAGCAATCTGCATCTTTCAGTTCAATACTCTGGAATTGGGTAGTACTCTTGTCTGTCATTTCCTGATAGACAAAACTGAAGAAAATACAACAGAGTTAGTTTTCTGTCATTGTCAAGACAATGTCTACAGTTTCCCAGAGAGTACATGGTGCTAGAGAGAGGTGCTTAGAAACAGGACTGAAATAAAAGTTTGCAGCTATGCAAAACCCTGTTCCACTTCTAGCAAACCCTAAAAGCACATCCAGCCCACAGGGTCTGCTGATCTTTATGCTGTTCAATATCTAGGGTTTTGTTTACTCAGCAGTTTTTTCCAGCTTTACAGTGCTTATCTGGAATGACATCCCTCTCCCACTCTTATGTGAGGATATTGGAAAAAAGGACTGCTCTGCAAAAGTCACTCTTGCATGCATAGCCAGACCATGCCTACAGACAGCGCAAAAAGTGCAGTGATGGATTAATCTCTTTAAAGAACAAAGAGTAAGAGGACACACTGCTTCTATACTGCCAAGGTCTGAGAGCATCCAGCTCTGCTTCTCTTCCCTGCTCCTCAGGGTACTGACCCTGCTCCTGCTAACCCTGCTCTGGCCCAACTGAGTGACCTGGAATCACACTGCTGGGAAAAAACTAGGGCAGAAAGAGCTGGGAATTCCACTTGAACAGCTTTACATCTTCCATTTTCTTGAGAACTGCTTTCTTGACCAGACCTTCAGCCTTGGTCCTTGCCTGAACTACACAGCAGCCTGGTTGTGGCTACCCTTGTACCTGCTGACCATCACCTACTGGACCCTGCTAGACTTTGCACCAGCCCTCTCACTCTGACCTTGCCTGGTGATCACAGGGCTCTGGACTGGCCTTGATCACTGTCCCTGTCCCATCCCTCCTCCCTCATTGGGTGCTGCTGGACAGACACTGGTTGGGAAAGGCACAACCCTGCCAACCTTGTGAACACCCATGGTTCCCAGTTCCATCATGTGGGGCAGTCATCCATCACAGCACCCTGTTACATACAGAAGTGTATAGTCAGAGCACTTACTGAAACCAGGGCACTTTTCTCCCTTCAGTTCCTGGAAATCATTATTCATCTCTTGCAAAAGCAGAGACAGATGTTTGTTTGGTAAGGTCAGATTAAGAGCCAAAGAGGGATTTAAACTAAATAAATAAATTGGGGAGTCACTGGCAAAAGAGTTTATTCCTCTCCTCTGAAGATCACTTGGGTTTTGGTGTTAAACAGTGAATGGATAAGATAGATTTTCCTCAGGCTCCTCCTAAGTAGGGACTTATGTCTGCTGTGCTGCTCAGCAGCTTAACAAGACAACTCCTGAGGACAGGTTATAGGATGGCATCTAGGACAATGAGAAAATCTGTATCTCTTCAGTTAGAGAAAGACTGTATATCTGTTCTGTTATACTCAAGCTACTTTTAGAAATAATTTATAATGATTAAGGAAAAGATAAAAAGACCCATGAGCCCTGAAGAAGATCAGAGTTGAAAGAATACTTTTTGCCCAAGGATTTTGTCCTCACCAAAGGAAGGTGAGGGTGCCTGTTTTGGGGAAATCTCCCTAGAGCATCCAAATTGATTTGAAACATATTGTGAGACTTGCCTTTTCCTACACATACTTGTTCTGCACACAGAGCCTATGTATTTTATAACACAATTTTATCATCCTTTTTCCAATCTAGATATTGCAGTTCTTACTGGTGCAGTCAGTGTTGAAGTCCTATTTTGAGTTTCATACCTTTATTTCTGTGTCAATAAGGTAGAGTCTGAATGAAGACAATATCTCAAATTTTACATACAGGATCTTTATCTGCTCTTACTCAAACAGATGGGAATCCTAAGAGTGGTTCTAACTTCAGTAATGAACAAAGTGAGGCTATTTCTATTTCCTACCCAGAGAGGTACTCAGTGTCTCGGGCTGGGGCTGTCCTGGTACCCCCTGGCTTCTCTGCTCTTGGCTGGGATTGTGATGGGCTCTGGCTGCTAGGCCCTGCCCTGACTCACCATGGTGAGCCCTTGAAGCCCCTAGGGAGCTCTTAGTCCTCATGGGGCCCAGGCAGGTATTTGCCTTATGTAGCACCAAACATTTGCGACTGTGTCTTCCCCTGAGAATACAACAAAATAGAAATTATACTAGGAATGCTTACTAGGTTATAATAATGCTACTCATATCTCAAGCTGGCAAATCCCTGTGCCTCCTATACTGAGGTTATACCTTTTATGTAAGAATAGTTCAGCAATTTCTCAGTTGTCTGGAATTTATCTGCACTAGACTGCTGCTCACTTTTAAGAGCTACAGATGAATAAAGGAGTGGATCACACTTCATAGCACAACATTCAGGAGAACAAAACCACATGTGTATGTTAGCCGTTGCAGTCCTTTCTTTGCAGTTCCCAGGTTGTGATGACCCCTGTATGAGGAAACTAATCAAATTTCCAATACTCCAGACAACACCCGTTTAAAGCACAAGCAAGGAAATGACCTGTGAGGTGTGTAGTTTGCCTCGCTATCACTGCAACATTATTCCCATGAACATGTTTTATTCACACTGTCTCCAGACTTGGGCAATATCCTACATCCCAATTTACTAATATTTTAAACAATGAGCGTTTAGCCCCTCTGGGAATAATTGAACTTATGTGGCCTTCATTATAAGATTTTAATTATTAAACTAGGTTTTATTTTGCCCATACTGCTATTAAAAGTAAAACCCACCATTTTTCATGAGAGACATAATCTTAAATTAGCTATAAATGTACCTGGCTTTTATTTCTGTAGATTTGGGCAAATGTCTGAAGAGACCAAAACTAAAGAATTCAGCATGAACAAGAGCTTAGCCTGGATTTTCTAATCAATTTGATTCATCAGAAATTCAATATGCAACCACTCAGCACAATTTTTGAGATGTGATTTTTTTGAAAACTTTTAACTGCATGTTCAGAAGCTGCAATATGTTTTGTTTCCATAAGAAGTAAATTCTGTAAGTTTGTAAAGGTAATAGTGAGGTAAAACAGAATCTGGATAATCTTTATTCTTGCATTGCATTAGAAGAAATATAAATTGAGTTTGAATGTTTAAATGGGCTTTGATAATGTCTACTATAAAATATGCTTTTTACATGTGAGCTGACCAAATTTAATATAGTATCACCAAAATAAAATAAAACCCCACAAGGCATTTTATCATCACTTTTTAGAACAGCACCACATGTATTTACATGAAAGTCTGCAAGGGTTCCTGGGCTGAACATTTTTATTAGGTACAACTGGCTGGATTCTCCTTTCCTTGCATCTTGTGTTGTCATTTACACCTGTGGAATGATGTATTCCACTTCACATTATGTGCTTTTTTATGAGATTTTGGCAGTACAAAGAGCCAGTCAATATAATTATCGAGGAATACTTACAGTCTCTGCATGGTGTGTAATCATCTCAAGGGTCTTTCATAACTCCTCTTCATAAGCCTGTAAATACAAACCATAAAATCTATAATTACAGAAAAGTGTGTTTGACTACAATATTGAAATATGTGAGGCAAGTGAAAACTAGCCCCACCGAATGAAATTATAGGTCTAGCATGGATCTTCTGACCACATTTTCCAGCTGCTTCCATGTCCTGCAAGATGCTGAAATTCTGTTTGGTTTGAGGAAGATGATGTTGTAGGTTAGGTGACAGCTTTTCTTTACTCCTACTGAGTCGCTGAGGCATATCATTCTCATATGTGAGCACTTTATTTATTATCTCTGCATTAAGCCAGTGAAGTTTTACCTTTTTAAAACCTCTGACTCAGTTTTCCTTCAAATTCACACCAATATTTTTCTATTTCTGCCTTTTTTAAACTCTCTTGTCAATTTTTTTATCACTTCTAATACTTTAAGTTCAGAAGATTTTGTCATTAAAATTACTTGAGAAATAAATTTATTTTCATTCAGATACTTACACAGAAGAGTCCATCAAAGGCACCTGGTACCTTTTAAAACTCAATAAAACTGAACTGCACAGCTGACAAATACAGCAGTCACACATGTCGACAATGAATGCTATGACAACGAATGATTTATTTTTCAAAGCAGAAAACTTAAGCTCAGCAAAAAATCCTCACCAGGCAGGCTGGTGGTTAGAACTGCTGACTATGTAAGCTACTTTGCCACCCCTAATATAAACTGCACCTAAATCAACTTTTCATTAGTCAAAAAAAACCAAAAAAAAACAAAACCAGAAAAAAAATCTAGCACTGGGCACTTTCATAGGACAGAAGAAAAATGTGGAAATGAAAGGCTTAAAACTTTTTTCTGAATATGTTGGTTTTTTCCTGTTAGTAGATATGTAAGACATATGAATGCTGAAGTGATTTTGCACCCTAACAACTTGGGCAAATCATGTATTTTAGCACAAAGTTGATTGTTATCCCTTCTTCCATATATGTGTATATCTCTCTTCTGAATGAAAGTATGTCTCTCTTATACGTATGACTATACCTATATGATAAATCCTTCACTGTACATCACAAGTCTGTATTATTTCCAATACAATGTAAATAATGGGACCACTGGAAAGACACAACAAAACTGAGCAGTGTAAAAAGCTGCATTGGTTTTGATGAGAATAGTGTTAATTTTCCCCACAGTAGTCTGTATGGTGCTGTATTTTTGATTTGTGACTAAAACAATGTTGATAACACAGGGATGTTTTAGCTATTGCTGAGCTGTGCTTGCCGAGTCAAGGTCTTTTCTATTTCTCATTCTTCCCCACAGGCAAGGAGGCTGGCAGCACACAAGAAACTTGAAGTAGAGAGAGCAAGGACAACTAACCCTGACTGACCAAAGGAACAACACATCCTATATCATGTTGTGCTCAGAGTGTAACACTGGGGGAAGAATGAGGAAGGGGTGACATTCAAACCAATGGTGTTTGTCTTCCCAAGTAACCATTATGCATGATGGACCCTAGATTTGGAGGGGCTGCCTGCTGATGGGAAGCAGTTAATTCGTTCCTTGCTTTGCTTTGCTTGCACACACAGCATTTGCTTTATCTGTATAATTGTCTTTATCTCAGCCCATGATTTTTCTCATATTTTCTTTTAGACTCTCTCCCCCATCCCTCAAGGGTAGAGTGAGTTAGTGAGTAGCTCTGTGAGGTTGAGCTTCCAACAGGGGTTAAACTATGACACTAGGAATGAAGAAAAAGTTTTTTTCACCTAAAAATCACTGGGAGAAATCCTTGGTAGTACTAGATTTGGGCTATATCATTAGACAGTACAACAGATTTTTTTTTGTTCTCATTTTTACAAAAATGGAGGTAACATCCACTAGAAGTATAAACAATAAGTCTTCTACAGGAAAATTGGTTTCATTTTTGCTCATTTCGTATTGACAGATTTACTCCCCCCACCATGACAGCAAATCAAGTTGAAAACACTCATTTGGAATTGCAGAGAAAATAAATGTGGGCTGGAAGACATATATTAGAATCTCATGTAATAAAAATATTGTTAACTATATTGTTTCTGTCTCTTTTGGATCTCTTACAGCATCTGCCATAACCTGTCTCATCTCCTGAAAGTCTTAATAACTCCCCCCAAAAAAGAAAAAAATATATGGCCTTGATGCTTGTCCAGTAAACTGATAAGAAGTAGCCATATTAAATTACTTGATCTTTTCACATAATGAAGATAGAAGATAACGATAAAAAAATGACAAAACATTTCACAGAATTTTTAA
Source organism: Piaya cayana (assembly GCA_013389865.1). Classification (NCBI taxonomy): domain Eukaryota; kingdom Metazoa; phylum Chordata; class Aves; order Cuculiformes; family Coccyzidae; genus Piaya; species Piaya cayana. Next base: position 45,379 of record WAAB01014881.1, on the reverse strand, counting down.
GGAACAAATTTAAAAAGTAAGGTTCTGAACTCACATGGCAGTGGATTGTGTATCTAACATTTTTTTCCTATGTGATAGCATATGCCACAGATTTTGTCTGCATAATTGTCAGGAATGGAATGGTGCAGGTATCTTAACACTCTGCTACTTGCTTGGCATGAATGCAAGGGAGCTTTGGATAGTAACAAGGACACCTAAATATGTTTCTTCTGCTTCAGAAGCAGAAGATCACAGCCAGTTAGTGTGTGATTTTCAGGGTGGGATTGAAATGGAACACTGTGTCAGAATGGTAACTCCACAAAGACTCTGGCTGAGCTTTCAGCTCCTTTTGCCAGTGGCACAGCACTGCAAAATTCATCTTGAAATGTACATATTGGATTGTGTTACAACTCCGTGTGGTGTCCCAGGACACCTAGATTGGACCACTCTCACAGGTTTTCATTACTACAAACTCTAAGACATTAAGTATGATTTCTTCGTTGCACCTAATGGTGAGCTGGAGTCAAGGCAGAGGTGAGCCGTGTACCTAGACCAAGACCTGGAAACTCCAAATACAGCTCAGAAGCATGGGGGTTTTGCTAGGGATGAAGATCATAGTTAATAACTATTCAATTATTAGCTTCTCAATCACATTCTGTTCATAAATGCTGCCTCATGGGATGTAGTTATTTCTGGAAAAGTTAAGTGCTGGTGGTCATTCTTTGATTATTTCACAGACTTACCATAGATTCCATGGCTTATACTCCAATATTAGTTTTTCATGCACTCCTTTTCTTAGAATGAAGGCTGTGTTTTATTTATTTGTCTTCTGAGGGAAGGGTTATATGTTTCACTTGAGAAGTTAATGGAGAAAACTAGAAATTTTGCCCAAGCTGCCAACTCCTGATATAGTAAAGATAATAAAAATATAATTAAGGGTAGCATACCTGTGCTCAATTTGCAAGCCATGAAGCACTTTTCATAATGCTTAGTTAGAATACTAATTTATATTCATCTTTTGCAGTATATTAGATTAATGCCATTAAATCAGTCAATCTTTGTTTATTCAAGTGAAAGATTTAATATGCCTGGAGATTTTCTTCTCAAAGAAATAAATGTTAATCCTGATCATCCAAAAATGTTTTTACAGTAACTTATTTCCAGCTTTGGCAACAAGAATAATATTTTAACGTAATATACTGTTTCTGAAAGGAGACCATGAAAACTGATTATACTTGAGTGTTGTTGAGTTTTTCCCAGTACTGTGTGAATAGCCAACAGAGAATTGATTCACTCTGTCCTGGTCAGTTGGTGCTGAAAGGTCATCACAAGACTGTTGGCTTTACATCTGATGGGCGGGGTTGCATTAGGAGTGTTGTGAATAATTAATATGCACCTTGGAAAAGAATAAAAAATGAGACAATCTGTACACCACAAGACTTAACTAATCATCCCTATGTAAATATTTAAACAAAGAATTTTCAGTGTCTTTGACATGAGATAGTAAAAATACATCTCCAAATAGTTATGTTAAACTGTATTCGTACCATTGTTTAATGCATATTTTCTTTCCACCCAGTTGTTACTACTAGTACTTCTATTTTGTTTGGCTTCCCAGAAAATCTGGGAAGATCTCTGCCTCTCATGGAATCAGATAAATTGCTCTTTCAAATTATTTTCTTCAAAAACTACAGGGGAAAACTAGACTTCCTTATCCCAATAACAGTGAAAATGGAGACAAAAAGGGTGAACTTGTTATCTAGCAGGAATAGATGATGGTTCTGGCTTTCATGACTGCACCTTGCTTCTGAACTGCTTAATGCTTCACTAGTGACTGTTATAAATTCAAGGATTTCTGTTACAGTTGGACTGAGAATCTTATTTAACTGTGCTAAATGAAACTTAAATTTTAGAACATACCAAGGTATTATAATTGGGTGTACAAGAGTGAGACAGCCATTTTTAGGACCCTGTCACTTCCATAAGCCAGCTGTTAGAGAATGGTCTTCACACAGTTGCTTCTGAATTTTTTCCTCTAGCATCTAGACCAGAAGACTTATACAAACCTCTTGGAAAGAAAAGGGAACAAATCCAAGATTATTGTTAACAATAACTTCTGCAAGCAGGAGTTACTGAGTTGAACTGGATATTAAAACACTTTCTCGATGATCCGATGCGTCTCTTCCAACCTGGTTATTCTATGAAAGCTTTGAGGAGTTCAAAATGTCCTGATGGTTGACATTTTAATGAGTCCAAGGATGACTGAGGTTTTTACCTTGAGAACCCTTTGAAGTCCTTCTTGGATTAGTGAACAGCTCAGTGATAGAGAAAAATATCTGAGATGCAGGAGGTCTACTTTGGCATCCTTGAATTCAAACCAGAGACAGAACCATCAGTTTTCTGTATTCCACAGGGTATCTTGATGACCAAAATTTATTTATTTGGGATAGTTACTTGCTCACCTTTCTGTTGGGGCCAGAATAGTATCCTAAGAGGAGAAAGACTGAGCATTATGAGAAATATTGAGAAGCATTATGAAAAAAAAAAAAAACCCAGAGAAAGATGAATGTTGCAATTGTGTCAACAAAAAAACCATAGAGGTCCATGCTGATTTAATTTCAACTTTATAGCAAAATTCAGTGGAAAAGGAATATTGATATGACAAATGAGTGAAGTGTGTTGGTATTATGTCAGATTTCTAAGAAATGTAAGCAAAAGTTAGCCCACAGTCAGAGAAAAATGTCAAACACCAATAAATCATGAAACAGTAGCATGATAGCTTTCAGTTCTCCCACTGTGGCTTTCCCATCAATTTGGTAAAAAGCTGAAGTTAGTCAGTTTCCTTTTGAAATGCTTTTAGTCAAGGAAGTGGAACATCAGCTTTTCAAAGAAAGCAACAGAATAGATATTCCCTCACAAATGTTGATATACCATAAGCCTTCTGCTGTAGAGACTCATGTGATATCAAAGGTTGATTACTGCAAAATTTTGGAAAGTCTACCCTTGATATTGTAATTCGTCAGTGGGTCAGGAATTGCCCCCCACATTTACTAGTCCATAGCACAAGGGGGAGGAGAACATCTATTGATTTAATTTATTTATGATCAAAGACAAAGATTACTTAAACAAATCATGTTAAACATAAGTACCTTTCTTGGTAGTTATGTCAGAAACATAGATATGCTATTATCTCTAGAGCAGTCTATTTACTATTTATAAAAATTATTTACATCAAGATCCATATTCATCATCAGTTGAACAGTTAAACAATTTGTAGGAATGTAGCACTGATAAATTCATAGTATTTTAATTTATATTGTTTTTATGTTGAAAGGGAGAAAGGGAGAGAGGGAGGAAGAATAAGTCATAAGACTGGAAGAAGAAATATGTCCCTAAGTAAAGTTAATAATGAGTGAGCAAACAGTCTTTATCTCTTTCAATTTACAGTACATTTCAGTGTTCTCCAAGAATGGAAAAGTATTGTGAAGTTAATCCTAATATTCAATATATCTTCTGTGGAGAAAAGTGAGCTTTGAAAATCCTAGAATGAAGCTCCAATAAATAAAAAAAGAAATATAAATATCTTGTGATTCAGTGAAAACCAATCAGTAAATTCATCTCAGCTCATTGTCAATAACTGTCTTTTATATCAAGAAATGGTAACGCAGTCATTCCTCTCTACAATCAAATCTCTGCCATTCTTATTATAAAAGCACATTTGTCTTTCTCATGTAGATGAGAAGTTTGGCTGAAATGCCACTTTAACCACATTTTACAGAGACTACAAACAATAGCAAAAACAATGTAGGAGAAGGAGAGTTTGCATATTAATTGGTCTCTTCCTAACAGTTCTCTGTTAGACTTCTGGCTCCTGTAGAGTTTGAAGATTCATTACAATTTTTTTCTTCTTTTTACCAGTTGTTCTTTACAGTCTTTTTATAGCCATATTTCATCTACCCAAGCTTATGAGCCTTTCTATTTTCTACAACTTGACAGGACTACAGCTTCCAAAAGAATGCCGTTTTGCTTTTAAGACCTTTTCTTCCCTTACTCTGGCGTGTAGTCCTCCCAGCTACCTTGTGCTCTTTCTTAGGGCTGTATCAGTTGGCATATTTTGAATTCCTAGTTCTAGTATGATATCCTTAATTCTGTTGGTATACTTTGGAAAGATTTAATGCTTTCTACTGCTTTTTTTTTTTCCTAAGCCTCTTTTGGTACAAATTTTCTTATTTGTAAATCACCAGCATCTCACTGCTAACCACAAGTTCATTAAATTTTTGACCTTTTGGATCCTGTGAGATTATTGAATCAGTGTAATAGTTCTGTTGAATCAATGTAACGTCAACCTCTTCAGTTGCAGGATTTTGAACAAGATTGTGGGTGCTATTGAATACAAGTTAGACATTTTAATCTTCTCAAATGGGATGCAGACATTGATAATGTCTAGGAATGTGTTCTTTATATTGCAGTCATGTGTGGTATTTTCCCAATCCACATGGGTTACCATATCGGTTTTTGGTTTCAGTGTTTTCAATCCCTCTGACATGCAGCCATTGTGTATGCATAGCCGATAAAAATAAACTGCAGTTATTCTAGTTAGTCCTGGAATTTCAATCAGTACAGATTCACGTTAACTACTGAGGTGGTTAGTTATTTCATTTGATTTGATTCTAGGTGCACTGTAAAGGATAGCTAATCTAACATCAATATTGCAGGCTCTTCCTTTCCTGTTTAATTTATCCTGATGCAACAGCATTGTTTACCATTCAGGAAATTTCTAAAGCATGTGCTTTTTTTCTTCTTCTCACTTTAAGGCATACTGATGATCTTGATTTTACATGCCAGTAGTGTGGTTCCGTTATGGTTTAGATACGGTCTGTGCAGATAGAAATTTGATCCAGAAATGTTCTTAATGCCTAAAGAGTTGATTTCATGGGACTAAAATGGATCAGTAAATTCAAAGAACAAACAATAATAATGAAAAAAGAACTATGTTATGATATATTCATATACTGATCATACAAGTATTACTTCCATATAGAGAAAAGGTTAATACAAAAATTTAAATTCATATTGTCGCAACCTGGACCCACGAGCCATACAGTCATTCCCGGCCCTGACTGGGGTTGGAGGGGATGGGATTCACTTGTGTGTATGGTGATCCAGAGGCCAGTAAGGTCACTCCCAGGGTGAATAATCAGACTTCACACACATTCTGGTAGATGGTTCGTTCAGATAGTCAAGTCGGCCTATTTTTAATGTCTACTCAGAGGAAGAAAGCCTGGCTATTTTTAAACTTTGATTCCATGCTGGTTCACCAAGTGCTGTGTTCTCTTATGAAAAAGGAACATTGAACAAGGTATAAAATACTATAAAACAGTTTAGTTGTGTTTGATATCCAGCTTTCTTACAGTTTCCCATAATCATGTTGGGAGGTTCAGTATCATGCTATGGCATAATAATCTGTATGAAACAAATGTGTTTCTAACAGAAAACAGAACTGTTATCTGACTAACTACAGAGAGTTGTATAAGAAGCCTCTTGCCTGCATACACATAGTACTTGTACACACCGAGTTCCACAGTTATTCAATGTTCTAGTGTGTCTTTTTTTTACTGTATTTGATGTAGAATTGTTGAATCTTCTGAAAAATAATAAAAAAAACACCTTGTGAATAATGTGAATGAGTAATTATAAGAAAAGAACATCCAGATTTTCTTTTTGAAAACTATTTGTCACATTATCTGTGATTACCCATTAAGAAACATTTCAGGCAGAAGGAAAGACTTGATATGACTGTTGATATAACTATTGATATAGTTATACTTGATATAGTTATACTTGCTATAACTATTGATATCCCATAAGATTTAAAAAGCTGAAACAGGACCACATTTATGGAAACAATCATTGCTTCACTGAGAACTAGCAAGGAGAAGCCTATCCATTTAATAAGGAGTGAACACAATGAATGGAACTGTTTCACAATGTGTGAGAGGCTGAAATATCCTGCCTGTGTTAACTTCTTTAATTAAAAAAAAAAGCCTGTATTTAAAATTCTTTTTTTAATTGTTGATTTCTGATGAAGCTGACTTGTATCTTAACTGGCTCTCCAAAATGGCAGTGTGCCTTGGATATTTTCTGCTGGCATTCACTGTGGAAAATAAACACCTGAAATTATAAGATGCTTTGAAGCTGCTAACAGCAGCTCATTTTGCAGTTACAGAACAAATGGTTTGCATTCATGTTGTACATTCTCAATGACTGCTGACAGGTTATTCAATTCTTGATATTCTATTGCTTTTTTGGTAATAGAATAGGTCTTATAGCCTTGATGCTTGCATGCATTGAAGACGTAGTATCATAAATACTCTTAATACAGTCAGAACAGATGGAAAACCCCTATTTTTACGTAAATGAGACAAGACATTGTAAGTATCTGGAGAAGTATGAAAAAATCAAGATTCTCAAAGAGAAAAAAAGTCTCACTAAACCTGTGTGGATTGCAAATTCTCTAATTGGAACTGCTTTCACTATTCATGTAAAGATCCCTTTAAATACTTTCTGAAATGAAATAAACTTTACTTGAGAAAGGGAAAAATGGTTTAATGTTGTCATCAAGGATTCAGGCATAAAGAAAAATTTTTGCCACACTTTAAATAACTTAAGTTCATACAGACTCATAATGAACTGTTGACTTAGACACAAAAGACTTCATTCTTCTGGACAATAGAGATTTTAATAGGAAGAATGTGAATGTTCTAAAATATGCATCTAGAGTTCTTTAAGACACATGATAGGTGGCAGCTTTTTCAATTTCTGTCTGCAGACATGTTGGGGGCCAGTTTGTGAAGGTATGACAGCAGAAAAACTGAGATATGTAGAACATCTCTTCCCCATGTGCATATAGGCACATGTGCATCATGTACTGACCATCCTTACTCCTCCCATAATATTGAGCTATGAAAGAAAACTCAGTATGTCCCTGGAGAGCAAAGAGGAGTGTCTTTATATGCTTTCTAGCTGCTGAGACAATCTTCTTGGCATAAAGTACGTTTATGAACTGTTTACACACTGACAGTCTTGAGAGCTGAAGAAGCAAAGATCACTTGGATCTGATACGACTTCCAAAGAAACAGAAGACTTCTAAAGAAAACAGAGATAGAGGTGGGGCATCTAAGTAGCTTGATGGAACCTATCCCAGAAAGGGAGTCAATAAGTGGTGGTTGGGAATTGAGAGTTACTAACTAGTCATATTTTACTGTAAGGAATAAGCCTTTTTTCCCACTTATTCATATTTGTGTCTGCTATTCACTGAAGCTGCGGCCTTTCTGCGTGAGTCACAAGATCAAGAATTGCTTTCACATGCATGCGTAAATCAGCACCTGATAAAAGAAAAAAAAAATTGAAACATTTATGAAAGACTCGCTAAGGACCAAATACTAAGAGTGAAAATGGAGAAAATGCATACTTTTTAAAATAAAGACATATTTTGCTGAAGTCTAACTATGAAGATGAGAGCTGTGGGTTTTTTTTTTTTATGGCAAGTTGCCGCAGAAAGGCTTATTGGGAAAGTCAGATTCTTTTTGACAGATAGATAATAAGTACTGTTTATTTATTTATTTGGTCATCCATTTGACATCTGTGCTGGCTGAAGTACATTCTACAGTTTTATAAGGAATTGTCAACTTGGTGCAAACCCATTCTGGAGTGCCATAAAAGAGTTCAAAGAAGTTGAAGTTCGCTTACTTTCTTTGGAATGTCAGTAAAAGCAAAAAAAGCCCTTATGTTATAAAACTGTCCTCGTTAGGCTTCATCATTACTTTTTTTGGAGAAGAAAGTTGAATATTACAGAAGTAGTACAAAGTGGGATTCTAATGAAATTGTTCTGTCCACATGCCCTGCAGTGAATACAATCTAATTGCCAAATGACTTCCCTAAAGTAAGCTGCAACTGACACAGACAAAATAAAGCCAGCTCTTGATGCTGTTAGTACTGTGGCTATACTACTACATATAGTGTTAGTCTCACCAAAAACACAAGGTGACTGCTGGAGCAAGAGCTCATGAAATCTCCTGGAATTCCAAAAACATCTTATGTGAGTAGCCTGCATGCCAGAGAANCAGATAAAAGAAAAAAAAAATTGAAACATTTATGAAAGACTCGCTAAGGACCAAATACTAAGAGTGAAAATGGAGAAAATGCATACTTTTTAAAATAAAGACATATTTTGCTGAAGTCTAACTATGAAGATGAGAGCTGTGGGTTTTTTTTTTTTATGGCAAGTTGCCGCAGAAAGGCTTATTGGGAAAGTCAGATTCTTTTTGACAGATAGATAATAAGTACTGTTTATTTATTTATTTGGTCATCCATTTGACATCTGTGCTGGCTGAAGTACATTCGACAGTTTTATAAGGAATTGTCAACTTGGTGCAAACCCATTCTGGAATGCCATAAGAGTTCAAAGAAGTTGAAGTTCTCTTACTTTCTTTGGAATGTCAGTAAAAGCAAAAAAAGCCCTTATGTTATAAAACTGTCCTCGTTAGGCTTCATCATTACTTTTTTTGGAGAAGAAAGTTGAATATTACAGAAGTAGTACAAAGTGGGATTCTAATGAAATTGTTCTGTCCACATGCCCTGCAGTGAATACAATCTAATTGCCAAATGACTTCCCTAAAGTAAGCTGCAACTGACACAGACAAAATAAAGCCAGCTCTTGATGCTGTTAGTACTGTGGCTATACTACTACATATAGTGTTAGTCTCACCAAAACCACAAGGTGACTGCTGGAGCAAGAGCTCATGAAATCTCCTGGAATTCCAAAAACATCTTATGTGAGTAGCCTGCATGCCAGAGAAACTAGAAGATCATAGAATCATAGAATCATAAAATCACCAGGTTGGAAGAGACCCACTGGAACATCGAGTACAACCATTCCCACCAATCTCTAAACCATGCCCCTCAGTACCTCACCCACCCGCACCTTAAACACCTCCAGGGAAGGTGACTCAGCCACCAACCTGGGCAGCCTGTTTCAGTGCCCAACGACCCTTTCTGTGAAGAAATTTTTCCTTATGTTGAGCCTGAACCTCCCCTAGCAGAGCTTGAGGCCATTCCCTCTTGTCCTGTCCCCTGTCACTTGGGAGAAGAGGCCAGTTCCCTCCTCTCCACAACCTCCCTTAAGATAGACCCTCTTTCATTTCTTTGGAGTATGAGTTTGAAGATAAACCACAGAGCTTTACACAGTGTGTGAAAAACTAATCAGCTAATCTAAGCTCACATCCCACATGCTTCTATAGAGAAAGGCTAATAACTCCAGAAAGCAATTTTTGTTTCTTGAATAACTAGGGTGAGTTGCAAAGTCATGCTCAGTACTCATTATAGAATTCATTTAAGTAGCAAAGTGAGAATATACCAAAGAATGAACTCAAACCCTGGGAGGTCCATCAGGTCTTTCCATCTGCATTACTACATGTGCAGGTATGAGGCCTACATGGACTTAGAGGAACCCAAACTTAGGCTGCCTGAGATGACATTCTTACAGTAACAATGTAGGAAACAGCATGTTTGCAAAGAGATGATGGGCATGCAGGGATGACTGTGATGCAATTAGATATGCTTTGGGCTCATACTTGGGGACAGTATAAACCTGAGTTACTCCTCCTTGGAGGACCCATGAAAAAAGTGGACTCAAATGACAGTGCAGAGTCAAGCAGAATGAATGTAACCTAAGCAACATCTAGGGCAGGATTAATCTCACCCAGCATTAGATGTCTACAGAGTAAGTGTTGAATTAAGTGTGTGTCTAGAGCAGCAGGATGAGGTTAATGTCTCTCTAGGCTCCAGGGTGATATTTACTGCATCTCTAATTGCCATGATTGGAACCTACAACTGCAGAATCTATCCTTTTTGGAACTTTACGTATTTGATAATTGTGGGAACTACTTATAACCTACTTTTGCACCTTTCAGACAATAACAACAAAAAAGCTTCTGGATTCCCAATATACAAGTAAACCTCTCTTTGTTTGCACGCTTAAGTCATTTAATTTGGCCTACAGGCAAAACAAGGTCAAATATCCTATCTATTATCTTATATTGGTTTCTCACAGGCCTGACTAATGCCAGCAGAATAATCATTAGTCATAAAATTCTGCTACTAATTTTTGATAGTCTTTTGTAAAATGCAAGTGCAAAGCACAGCAATGATTTCCATCCTCTGTGTGCTCATACGGATCTATATAATCATAAGGCCAATCTTAGAGATATATCTACAACTGCAGAAACCACAGAAATGTTTCAACTGTAGTTTTGTAACTGTGCTGCCCCAAACTCGTTCTCCTTCAAAATCAAATTTTATTGTCTTTGAAATACACCCAAATTTTCAGAAATTTTGTTCTAATATTTTGTAATTACATGAATTATGCAGGAAGAATTAGATGAAGAATGCAACAAGTGTGCAAAATTAGATGAGTGAAGTTTGCTCCAAACTTTTCTGACTTTCATATTCCTAAGACTGATGTGAACTTTTTGAACATTTGGAAAACAATTGATGTATTTACGTTGCAAAGTTTTGTGAGTCTTTTTTACAAAGTGCATATTTGTGTGTGCTCAGGAAAGCAACCTCTTTTTATAAGATGATTTACCTAAGGCAATCATCAACCTTTATTAGGAAATGAATTTCTTGCCTGTTAAAACTCTTAAATGTTATTTCTCTGTAGCCAAAGTGGAGGAAGAAAAATAAAGAAAAACGTGAATTTTAAAATAAACACCATTTTAGTGTTGTAAAATTAACATATTGCTTTCAAGTATTCAGAGTCAAAACAGCGTTCTGGACACTATAGTTTTAAAACAAACATAAAAAATACTTCTGAAATTGTCTAAAAGAGATATACTGACATCTTAAAAATATTTCACTGAGTTTTAAAAATCAATGTCACCAAAACAATGTTGGGTTTTTTGGAAAATATTAGGGATTTTTGAATAAGATTCTCAAGGGAAAAGTTATTTAGACAAAAGAATTCCAGAAATGTTGCAGAAAATCTGTGTAAGTTTTAGGCCAAGCAATCTTTAACTATATATTTGGCTGAGGAGAAATGTGAACATTTCAGGAACTCTTACAGTGCTTTGCATTTGAAAGATTAATGTAAAAAAAGGCATTAAAATTTAGGGGAATAATTCTCCTTCACTGTCCTAAACTGCATCTCAGCTACATTATTTCATTTACCTCTCAGGCCTAGTAGTTCTGGCATGAAATACATGCAGGTACAGTGGAAGCCTCCAGCTGAGGCCTATCATGAAGCACTGAGAAGATTTTTAGTAGAAGTCTTGCTTTATTCTCCATTAAACGTCTAGTAAATTCTCATTCTGTTCTTTTGAAATAGACACTGTTTCAAATATATTTACCATATAGATTAAGTTGTTTGATATGATTGTTGGCTTAGCTTCTCCTGTGTTGAAAATAAAATAGTCTATATTTTCTTGGCAGAATTAGTGATTATCTAGGCACAGCCCCAAAACTGCACTTTGTTAGGGCTGTTTTTCCTGTTTTCATTTTGAAATAGTGTTAATTCATTAGCTATAATTATTGTAATTACTAACAGATGAAGACAGAAATAATTTACATAGTCACAGGAATAATAATAATGACAGTAAAGCCAATAATCATACGTTAGAAATATCAGAGTAGCATCAGGATTTCTATTTTGAAAAGACAAAAGTAATAGAGAATCTGTAGGTCTGGAAGTAAACGAACAATATATTTCAATGTCCAGCTAACCAGGTTCAGAGAAATGCACAGAAACTGAAAGATAGCAGTTGAGATGTTAACGACTGCTCAGATCTATAGGCAAAAATGTAATTAGACCACTATTAGTTTTGGACCACTTTCATAGATTTACATAAATCAAAATAGACCATTAAATTTCTTAGTATGACTTTGAGGGTGTTACCTATTGCCTGCTCTCTCTTCTTTCGAAGACAGCAGCATATGTTTGACTACAGCCAATCTTGTGGAAAGGCAGTAAACTGTGACATCACATCTTGGAGAACATGCCAAGTCACTTGGAGTCATCTAGACAATATCCTACCAAAGGATATGGTAGGATAAACTAGGTTTCTGAAGTGGTTCTTACTGCTTCTGGGACTTGTTCTGCTCACATTGGGGACTTCCTAGGCTGCTATAGTCTTACATTTGTTCCAAATAGAGATCCCCACTTTTTGTGTTCCCATGTTACTTTGAATGGAGATATCTAAGGGGCTTTTCATTGAGAAAGTGAGATTTCAATATGAAAACACGTTAATGAGTACTAGAGAAAGGAGCTGGTAAGGGATGAAGAGGGATATAGTATTGTTACCTCTTCACAGTGACTACTAGCAGAATATTTAGGAGGACAAAACTGAGAAAAAAGACTTAGGCCCTGCAGGTTACCGATCTGAAAGGAACTGGAATCTCTGGAATCCTTGGCAAGAGGTAAAGAACCTAGTCTGCCTCTTCCAGCTGAACTTTTCCAGCTGTTCAGAGTGCAATTAACCTATCAGGTCTACCCAACTGCTGATGTTTTCTGCAGAAATCCTTTCACCTATATTAAAAAAAAAAACCACCAAAAAACATAAAACCACACCTAACACAAGAAGTCTAGAATACCAGCTAACTGATAAATCAACATTAATTCACTGAAAACATGAGTGTTAAATATGCATTGCATATTTCTGTAAATAAAGAGACATACAAAATCTCAGATATTCAGAGCAAAGTGTCTTGAAGAGGAAAATTCAGGAGGGCTAACACCCAGCTAGAGCTCAGATTGGCCAAGACAGTGCAAGATAATAAAAAAATCTTTCTATAAATACATCAACAGTAAAAGAAGGACCACAGAGAATATTTAGTCCTTATTGGATGCAAAGGGAAAAACTGTGACAAAAGATGAGGACAAGGCTGAGGTACTTAATGCCTTCTTTGTCTCAGTCTTTAATACCAAAGAAAGTTGTTCCCTGTGTGTACACCCCCAAGAGCTAGAGGAGCAGAACAAAATTCCCAGTGATCCAAGAGGAGGTGGTCAGAGCCTTGCTTGCCCAAGTAGACACCCACAAGTCTATGGGGCCAGATGAGATCCATGCAAGTGTATTGAAGGAGCTGGTGGACATGCNTCTGCTACAGAAACTATCAGCCTCTGGCCTAGACAGGCGCACATTCTCCTGGATGGAAAACTGGTTAGATGGCCGGGCCCAGAGAGTGGTGCTAAATGGCCTTAAATCCAGCTGGAGGCCAGTCAAAAGTGGTGTTTCCCAGGGCTCAGTGCTAGGTCCAGTCCTGTTCAATGTCTTTATCAGTGACCCAGATGAGGGGATCAAATGCACCCTAAGTAAGTTTGCATATAACATTAAGCTGGGTGGAAGTGATTGATAGGATTGGTTGGACTCGATCCTGGAGGTCTCTTCCAACCTAGTGATTCTGTGAAATATTCTTTTTAACTGACTAGAAATATTATTTATGGGTGTTGTCAAGCTGACTTGCTTTTGGCTAATGAATAATCTCAGCATTACAGGAGACAGAAAGAATTATCTGAAGATATTTGTTGAATAATTACAAAGAATGAAAACTGAATCTGGAAATGCATCAAACTGCACACATATCATGAACAGAAATAACAAAATAAATCTAATGCAACTTTAATGCATTCTTTATCTCCTAATTGCCACCAGATATATGTGGAGAGTTGAGTAGAAATATATACATATGGTATGCAAGTGAGAATGTATAAACAGTTCACCTCAATGTCATCCATCATAAAACCAAACTATTGGCAGCAGTCATAAATACAGTGCTTAATATCCAGAACCAGACAGAAGCAGAATTCATGAGATAACATAAAAATGGATGAATAATTTAAATACTAATTAAAAAAAAATTCCTCAGAACAACAATGTAATAGATCAGATTGAATGGATCAAGTCTGAAGCATAATGCTGCAAACTGAAAACATACAGCACACTGAAAATGTACCTGATAAGAATATAGAAATCACAAAATTTTGCAAGCTTTATAATTGTGTATGAATATTAAAATTATTAACAAATCACTGTTGCATTATGTGCTATCCCTCTGCTATTTGTTAGTGTTCTCACGCAAACTGGAATGATTCTTTTAATGAACACATTCTATACATGAAGATGAATTGAACTTAGAATTTTTTTTTCCTGAAAATTCTATTGAAATTATATATTCTTCTGCAAAAAGGACTACAACTTTCCTGTTTCACAAACTGCTAGCTGTGGCAGACATAATGTCTCAAAAGTGCATGCCAGATTATAGAAAGACATAGGATTCACGTCTTATGTCTTTTTTGAGGAGACCACCGTGGTTCTATTCCACAAACTCAGGTTTTGGGTTTGCTGAAAATAGCTGCCAAATGGCAAAGATGCAGTCAGCACCTACTAAACTTAGCACTGCAAGCTTGATGCAGATCCAGAGAAGATGATGAGATTTTTTTTTTCTACTGACTTTAAGGGACTGGAATGATATTGATTTTCCTCAATAAAAATCTGGTGCTGTCTTAATAGAGGGATTCTACAACAGTTGCAGGCAGATAAACTGGTTGGTACTGATCATGACTTAGAGTGCCAGAATGCCCACCATCACATCATCACTTTCCCCTCCCAAGGTGGGTAACTGTATGTTTGACCACTCTCTAACCTGCTTCTGAAATGTGCTAGGTTTATGTATCAAGTTGGAGGCTCGCCTAGTTTATACCCCAACAGCACCAAGAAGCAGTCTCTGAGGAAAATGATGAAAAGCTCCGTCTTTCCCCTCCCATTTCTACCCTCTCCATTTTCTTTCCTCTCAATCAGAAGAAGTTTGGGGCAGACAGATGAAGGCTGCCAGCATACCACAATTTAAACTCTGCAAAATGTTCACATGGTCACAGAAAACTGAACTAACCTGGATAAGTTTACAGGAAACTGCATTTTCCACTGAGTAAAAACCTTGGTGGCTTTTACTTATATTTTCCATTGCAAACTGAAACCATGAAGGCAGCATATGTACACCTGAAACACAAAAAACTGATTCTGAGACTTCCAGCTGTGAGTTGCATTAGGGCTTTTTGCAGTTACTCATTTTCTTGTTGCCGGTTTAAAATGATCTGGTTATTACATTTTTCTTAAAATAAGGATCAAGTTCTTATTGGATTTAGAAAATGCTGTGGTGATGGAGAGACCACCCTGTTGGGTCTGTCCCTATTGTAATGTTCTTTCTGCACTAAGTCTTTCATTTGTTTTCATCCATACCAGACATTTCTGGTTGGAGCCTTTACTTAGCAACTACTGAGCTTCAAAGGGAAGTCCATGAGCCCCCGTCGAGGTACATGTGAGTAGCTAAACTGGGCTGGGGAGACTGAGGCAGTTGGAGGAATAATGAGCAGAGGGACCTGGGACAGGACAGTAGACGAATACCAGTATGTCTCTGCTTGTGGAGAATAAACCTGGAATCAGGAGTCAGAAATCAAAAGGTGTAAAGATAAATGTGCTAAATAGAGCAGGGACTAAAGTTTCAGACCAACAGATGTTCTTCTATTTGATCACTGATTATGATTATAAACTCAAATTATCAATGCTAAACTGAGCATAAATAATTTTAAATGTCACACTAATGTGTCACCTCATTTCACTCTTTTCTTTAACATTGTTCCATGAGTACTTACAGGAGATAGTGATTTTCTTTCAATATAGTAAAAGAGAGGAAGATTAAAATTAATTTTTTAAAAAGTAGGAAATACAGTGTTTGCAAGTTTTCTGTACCATGCTTTTATTCTATTATCAACTTACTGTTTGTAGCCACTACCAGAATGATGATAACTGTTGTAAAATTTCTTTTTAATAACACTGAAGACAAACTTCAGTATTGGTCTTATGAAGATATATTTGCTATGTGTGTCAAGAACAAGTTCTCTAAATGGATATAAATAAGAGCTTTTTAAAAATGAAATTATTAAATATTTTGTATCTATATGTTGTATCTGTATTAACATTCACAACTAACCTTCTAAGGTTCACGACTAACCTAAGTAAGGCTTGGAGAACAGACCTTATGAGGAACAGCTGAGAGAGCTGGGGTTGTTTAGCCTGGAGAGGAAGAGGCTGACGGGAAACCTCATTGCTCTCTACAACTACCTGAAAGGAGGTTGTGGAGAGAAGGAAGCTAGCCTCTTCTCCCAAGTGCCAAGGGACAGGACAAGAGGGAATGGCCTCAAACTCCGCCAGGGGAGGTTTAGGTTGGACGTTAGGAAAAAATTTTTCACAGAAAAGGGCATTGGGCATTGGAACAAGCTGCCCAGGGAGGTGGTTGATTCACCCTCCCTGGAGGTGTTTAAGGCACAGGTGGATGAGGTGCTGAGGGGCATGGGTTAGTGTTTGCTAGGAATGGTTGGACTTGATGATCCGGTGGGTCTCTTCCAACCTGGATATTCTATGACTCTTTGATTCTATGATTACTTCCTTCTAGTACTCCTATCTCTCTCTCTCTCTCCCCCTCTCTCTCTCAATCTCTCTCTTTCTCTGCATACCTATTTAAACTCCTATATGGAAGAAGTCAGACTGGATAATTCAGTTTCTCCTTCTGTTTTACAGATTATGAAAGGGTTTGGTCTGCTACCTGTAACACAAGGGGAGCTGAAGTAAATAAAAGAAGGTAACAGCAAACAGGTTTGAAAAATAAGCTGGAATATAAACTGAAAATATAATTGAGTTTCTTTGAGTTTATTAGTATGTGAAATTACTGATAAAGGTAAACCCAAGGAAAAGAGATGTGCTGCATCTGAGTGTGTTCTGTGGAGAAGGATCACAGAATCACAGAATCACAGAATCACAGAATCACAGGGTTGGAAGAGACCCACTGGATCATCGAGTCCAACCACTCCCACAAAACACTAAACCATGTCCCTCAGGACCTCGTCCACCCGTAACTTAAACACCTCCAGGGAAGGCGAATCAACCACCTCCCTGGGCAGCATATTCCAGTGCCTAATGACCCTTTCCGTAAGGGTGGGGATGTATACCCCAAAAGTGTGATCTGGAATATTAATTTCGCCTCCTTTCATGTAAACTGATGAAGTGATTGGAAAAAAGTTTTGAGAATTCTCAGTTGCTTAGGTGCAAGGTGCTTATAGCTGACTGATAGTTGTTATCAGGAGCTTGTGAGAAAGGGATAATGAAATTATACAGTCCCACAATCTAACATGGGCTCTGAACAGGCTGGACTGTTGGGCAGAGACCAATGGCATGAGGTTTAACATGGCCAAATGCTGGGTCCTGCACTTGGGGCACAACAACTCTATGCAGAGCTACAGACTAGGAGAAGTCTGTCTAGAAAGCTGCCTGGAGGAGAAGGACCTGGGGGTGCTGGTTGACAGCCGACTGAACATGAGCCAGCAGCGTGCCTAGGTGGCCAAGAAGGCCAATGGCATCTTGGCTTGTATCAGAAACAGTGTGACCAGCAGGTCCAGGGAGGTTATTCTCCCTCTGTACTC
>WAAB01014881.1:0-27867 GCA_013389865.1 Piaya cayana | reverse complement strand
TCTACAACTACCTGAAAGGAGGTTGTAGAGAGAAGGGAGCTGTCCTCTTCTCCCAAGTGACAGGGGACAGGACGAGGGGGAATGGCCTCAAACTCATCCAGGGGAGATTTAGGCTAGACATGAGGAAAAAAAAATTCACAGAAAGGATCATTGGGCACTGGAACAGGCTGCCCAGGGAGGTGGTTGATTCACCTTCCCTGGAGATGTTTAAGGCACGGGTGGACAAGGTACTGAGGGGCATGGTTCAATGTTTAATAGGAATGGTTGGACTCGATGATCCGGTGGGTCTCTTCCAAGCTGGTTGTTCTATGATTTGTGTTTGCAAAGTCATCCTTCATGTGCAACTTTCCCTCCTTCTTAGTCCAATATGTTGGATTTACTAACCTCATTACCACTTTTGGTTTATGATGGCTTGGATAGGATTTAATATATTAAAGAGCAGATGGAAGAGACTGTATGAGAGATGAAGTTATTTCAAATGGTAAATTAACCCTGTTGCTGCTTGCTGCTCTTTCAGCCTGTAAAACTCTGATGAAATAACTATATCATAATTCTGTCACTTGCTGGATATAAACCTGGAGTAAATTCTACATCACAATTACAGATCTTGATGAGGACTTGACTCTTTCAGTGTAAATACATGACTTCATTTCACTGTAAATAGGTGTCTTTTTGTTCCCCTTTCTATTTATTCCTTTTGAGTTCAGAAGCATCAAATCGTCTGTTTGAGCAGATTTCAACGTGAATCCCAGAGGTGAGGAATGATTTATACCAGAACCTGGTGTATCACAGCGCTGTACTTTTCCTCCAGAATTTTGTCATATCCTGTTTTGCATATCGTGAGTATAAATGTATTTTCCACAGGGGCAGGATACAGTGTGTTTTGATCACCATCTGATAAACTCTCACAAGCCAAATGAAGAAAAACAGATTCAAAACAGCTTTCTTCGGAGTTCAATAAATTATTCTAATATGCTGAAATCATATGGAAGAGGTATGGATGGCTCTGAACTGCAGCATTACTCTTTCTACTTGGAAAAAAACCCTGATACTGGGCTTTATATTGCTCTTCTATTTCTTCTCTAGAGCATGATTTGAAAACGCCTGTTTGCATGTAGATGGAGAGTTTCCATCGTAATGTCTGTCTCCCATGAGAAAAAGTTTTTCACTGATTATTACTTTCCAGAACCTCCTCGCATTCATAGGATGGACTATCTCCTTGACGAAATTTTAAATTTCATTTTCTTATCTCAGTAACTCAGTCGCATGTGGCAAATTGCAGACTTTGCATAGCTGATAGCATATGATCAGAACCAGGGCTCAGGAGTCAGGACCGCTGGGTGTTTGTGGAGCAGGGCAGATCACTGTGCAAGCGTGGCTGAGGGACGTTAGGTCTCTCCTTACTGTTGTCTCCCTTCCTAAATTCAGATAAAGTGGGACAGCCTGAGTGACACCACTGATCTGGATAGATCCACCAGAAATAAGCTCAGGTCCTTCTGTATTGCACTCACACTACAGGTAAGTCTGATTTTACATGGGCTGGAAAAGGCTCAGTAAAGTTCAGTAGATACTGCTTTAGGGATTCAGTGGCAATGTAGCCACGTGAAAAAGCCTGATTATTATGCCTGATATGATCAATTTGTGAACATCAGAAATATTTTATCTGGAGCCAAAATAAATTATCCACAGAGAGAGGACAGCTGATGCATTCAAGCTCCATGATCTTTCATGCAATTCAGATGTGTGTCTACAACTCAGTTAGATTTCAAAATGTTCTTGTAAATCAGGAGACAAATGCTTTTATTTTTTTCTCCTTCTAGTGTGGTCACTTACTTGTCCATGAGTGACAGTGTCACATGATGCAGAACAGGAAAGATTGTAGTGCATTTTGGGTACAGACTTAAGAAGTTCAGCATTCAGTTTTGAGCTCTTTCATAGAGCAAAGATATAGAAAGATTTCATACCCCATCCCTCCCACACCTCTCATGCCTTACTCCCCTTTGTTCATGATCTGTATAAAAATTAAAGCTAAAAAATTGAACAATTTTGTTTTTTAAATTTTAACTACATATTCATAAGCAGCCTTTAGAAATGTTTGGAGAAGGAGCACAATGGAATTTTACACATTCGTGAAAAGGTGAATTTTTACTTCTTCTGTGTCAACTGACCACAACCAAATTGTTACTGGCATGATAACCTGTTCTGAATATTTCCTCTGCATCCTTTCATAACACATTATATGAGTTGCATGTCAATTCTCAGTGTCCTACTTTAAGTCTGAGATCCTCCTCTTAGACAGTACAGCTGCCAGGATTAAATGAGCTCTGTCTGACCTGGCCAAAAACTGAAGATGAGGGAATAATGAGGGAAGAATTTTTTTTTTTTTGTGGTCTATGTCTTCAGCAAAATATCTCAACACTTATTTTCTAAGGGCTCATATGCAGTATTATTTGACCATATAAGGTTTTGAGGAATTAAGGCATGAGTCAACACACAGTAACCAAGTCAACATTGAAACACAGTGCCTGCAAATGGTCAAACAGTGTGCTTGCTTTAACACAGATCTATGTCATAAACCAGCACATTATCAGTCTGCAGCTCAGCTGGCTATGTACAGTTCTGGATGAAGAGTTTAGGGAAATGTTTGGGGTTTTTTTTTAAATAACTCAGAAATAAAATACCTAGATTATCTAATAACTTTATATAAAGCCTGAGGAAGTCAATGGCAAAGTAGTTACACTACATCTCACTTAACTATGAATAAGTATGTAAATCAAATTAGGCAGAATATGAATGTATGTGAACAATAACTGTGGTTTTGGTTTTTGCTTTTCTTGTTTTACACTGTAGAAAAGAATTTAATAAAAACTCAAATGTTTTAATACCTGATATTTTTCTGTGAAATATGCAATATTTCCTTCATGAAGCCCTAGTTTTATCTGTAGTATTCATAACTCCTCAAAGATATTATTAATCTTCATTTCAGTGCTAGAGATGTCTTATTTAGTAAACACAGTTGGTGCATTTTGACATTGAACTGTATCATTCTATGAATCCTCAGAAGTTAGCATTTACTTTTCCTCTTTAACTACTGAAATTTTCACAGGGCAATTATTTTACTACACAATCTAATCCAACGTGTCTTGCCATTAATGGAAAAGTGTTTCTTGAAAGTATTTCCCCCTATTTTGGCTTTTTTAAAAATATTGTGATAGTGAAAATATAAAAACAGAACACACAGACATAATTCATAATGTCATAATTCAGTGTCCTTGACTATATTACTATGTCTAGTTTTATCATAGAATCATTCAAGTACAATTTCAATACTCTCAGATGAAATAATGATTAATTTTGACATATGTATCTGCAAGTAATTTATAATTCTAAAATACTTTTATCTAAATGATTTAATTTTGCTAATAGCACTAGTTATGTAAAAAATATATTGAGTTTTAGTATTCCTCCTGAAGCAAAGGAGGTAATTTCTTCATTAATTGTACAAATGGGGATGATATTTTACAAGTATGTAGAAAGTAGAAGGCCTTTGGCTATGGTTTTCAGCAATGTTAATTAAAATAAACCCTTTAAGCTATACCATGTGATATCTGTGGAAAGTAGAATACCTGTGTGGTTTGGGGGGGAATAGCACTAGTTATGTACCAACTTGGTGTTTATCAGTAAGCTGCTAGAAAAGTTTTAACTGCACATGAATATTAAATATGCAACAATCCCCAGTATTCATTTCCTGAAAGAAAATTACTAGACACAGATACACTCAGTGCCTTTTGACAACAGTTCAAAGTTTATTTTTCCTCACTGTGGTTACCAATTTGTCTCTTTTTCTTCTTTATTTGAAAAATATGTATCAAAGCATCATGTGTTTTTCCTTTGTCCCTAGTTGAATATACTTATCTTATTTCTTACATTTTCTAAGTATTTTGCTGCATAATAGCACTTTATTTGTAGGACTGTCTTTTACTTGATATATATCACCAACTTCACAGATGAACAAAACCCAAGCATGCAGTGTGTGCTGATCAGACCCCAGGTAAGTGGTTTGTAACAAGATTTGCTACACGTTCAGATCAGACAATATTTAAAGGAACAGCACTAACAATTTGCAGGCTCAAGTTGATGGATACCACGTGAATGCGCCAGTATTTGTTCAGTCTGGTGAATGGGCCAATCTGGTGCGTGGGTCCCTCTGGGCTTGGCTAAATGCAAAGACCTGTCACAGACTGCAGAAGTATAAGGTAGTGCTAGACCTAAAATCTTAAGTATAATCTTCAGAATAAACGTGATTGTTGACCTGTACCGCTCTTGAGGAGCCAGATAATTTCTGAGCTTGCAAATGTAGATGAACCTAAATGATTCTGTGATTCTGATACTGGTGAAAACCAAAGAGTTTATGAGACCTGATCATTGATGAGACCATTGCCGTACATGTTCTGATGCTCCTGACAGATTTGGGCTGTGATACCAGAATAAAGTTTGGGAGAATCCTATTCCACTTCTTTGTAAGTCTGATTTTCATACCCCTTTTCCAATGCATTATACAGAAAATAATCTGGTAGCCCTGTTATTGACATTAGCAGTCACTTCTAAGCTGTAGATGAGAGCTGGTTAAACTCTTCAGACTCCTATTTCATTGAGTTCAAGACTGCCAAAAAGAAACAAGAAATTTCTATACACAAACACATAAAGGCTTATGAGAAGCCACATTTAACAGGACTGATTTGCTAGTTTTATGATAGGTTTTGGACTACATCTCTATTTGAAGAAAAGCAATATTATTCATAAAACAGCATCAGGAAGGGAGGGATGAGTGGAAAGGACCTCCAAGCC
This sequence comes from Piaya cayana, assembly GCA_013389865.1. Classification (NCBI taxonomy): domain Eukaryota; kingdom Metazoa; phylum Chordata; class Aves; order Cuculiformes; family Coccyzidae; genus Piaya; species Piaya cayana. Next base: position 23,019 of record WAAB01014881.1, on the reverse strand, counting down.
AGCTTTGAGAAACTGCGTATGGAGAAGTCATCTCTCATTTCTACAAAGGCAAGCAAGAAAAATGCGTGCAGTCCCTATGTGAACTCATTTCTCCTCCACGTTAAAGCTTTTACTCAGGTATTGTAGACTGGAAGATTATGGGATTGAACATTACTTCACAGACATTTGTCCACAAGGTAGTGACTATTCCTTGGCAGATTTAAAGACACTACTAAGACCAGGCTGTGACTGAATGGACTGAAAGATTTAAGTAACAAAGATTATCAGTGGTATAGAGAAATGGATCCTGAATCCCCAAATAGGTTCCCCATGGCATAACTAGAGTATATATACCTCTACCAGGATTCATTGAACTATCCTGATGTACTGCTGTCTTCTTTTATCATCAGGATTATGAATATTAAATATTGTGGTTGAAAACCAATAAAGAAAATCAATCTTACTTCATATGTGTAATTAGTGTTATTACCACCAATTTTAACAATGATAATTTGAAGTACTTGAATTTGGTTCAAGTACCACTAATCACATTTAACAAGACCAGATGTTTTCAGAGATCAATTACAGCAAACAGATTTCTACTTGTTATGCAATCTTTTCCATGCAAGTTCTAGAAAGTTTCAGTTGTTTTATTCCAGTTTCCAAGGAAACAAGGTCACTTCCCCTCAGCTAGTTTTGTAGATTTTTTTTCTCTGATCAGCATTTCTCCTAATCAACAGAAATAAAGGTGGTCATTTTAAAGTTAGTTATGTTTACTAACAAAAGAGCCATTGTGACTAAGTATCATCACCATTTGTAATGCCACAACTCTTCAACAAACACTTGCATGTCCCTTCAAGTCCAGTAGGTTCAATGTAGCATATAATTTACTTTTCTTAGTTCTAGGATACATTTTGTGACCAGGTTACAAACTCTTTTCTCAGGCATTCTGTGAAGAAGAATGTCTTTGCAGTCTGTGTGCTACTCTGGAAAGGAAACACAGGAATTATAGAAATGCTTAATTACTTAAGTATTTCAAGACATTTTCTGTCACAGTACTATAATCATAAAGCTGTTTAAGTGAGTAAAGTCACCCAAGTGGATGAATATTTTCCTTTTCAGGGTCTAGTGTAATACCACAAATGCACAACATGTTTTACAAGTCCTGACCCCAGAAAAAAAAAACCCTACTTATTTTCCATCACAGCTGAGTGAAAGCTGTAATAGTCAAAATGAGTAAATTATAGGATTCTTATTAACATTTAACACATGCTTACCACTTGAATTAATTGGTAGACAATGAATATCCAGTGGAATTTGGTGTTAATTCTCCCATAGAACAGATAATTAAACATTGGTTTTGTTGGCAAGTGGTGTAGTCCTGATGTAAAATGGCAGGCGAGACTGATAATATGGCAACATAGTCCCAAACTAAGGCCAGTAAACAGAACATTTTACTCCTTTATACAATTTGCAGTCCAGCTTATGATAGTTTTCCAAGACATTAAGCTAATCTGGTTATGTAGTAACAGTAAAAAACAAGAGTGTTCCTTATTCCCATTGGAGAAGAGTTTGCAGAGGCAAATGTGACCCAATATGTAGCAATAAAATAGATTTTGGCTGCAAAACCTGTGGCATCACACAAAGTCTGATCATGCCACGGATTCTCCCATGTGTTTATGCAGGGATTTAGATGAAAGATCTGTGAAAGCTTTGAGCAAACTGCATTTTAGGGCAGAATTCATTTGCATCCTTTTTTCATTCTTCATTGACAGGTCCTGCTAAATTTCATAGAATTTATCTTTTTCTTTGACATTTTTTCCCTAAGCCTTTCCAGCAGAGTCCACAATACTTCTTACTAAAAACATTTTAAAGTTACATATTAAGCTAAACTGCCTTTCATTTTCCAGTAGTAGAGTGTCTTGAATGTGTTTCTGTTGTTAAACTTCCAAATAAATAACAGAAACCTTTCTAGACAGAGCAGCAGTAATAACTGCAGTGATCATCCTGTGATGGCTCAACACCCTGTTATTAAAAGTCAGGTTCCAGACCATGTATATAAATAAATCCTATACATATGAACTACATCTGCTTCAAAGTCTTACATGCTTTCAAGTATGATTCAAAATGTATTATTACCTTCATCTCTGAGAAGAAACTGTGTAGACTATATTGGCTTCATCCACTGAGTAATGGAAAGATCTTTCAGGATTTGTCTCTGTTTCAGGCTGTTACACCTCCTCCAGTAAGACATGGCAAGTAACAGCCTGCTAACTCTTTCCAAGTGAATAGAATTTTATTAGCCTAGTAGAATATCCCACCAATTTTCTTGTATTTGTTTTGACTCATTTGGTATTTTAAAAAGGAAACCACCAGAATAGCACACTGGAACTAAACAAGTATTTCTTGCTTTTAAAAATAAGCAGCCTAACTGACCTACACAGAGGCAAACCCTTCTCATAAGATAAAAAAATGAGGTATATTGCTAGTAAGTGAAAAGGTAGCTCACAGAATGAAATGTGATAGTTTTCATGGCGTTATTAACCGTACTGTTTTTTACAGGCCTGTTAGTTTAATTGACACTCTACACTGATTTTACACTGCATATTACCAAAATTATTCTTAACTCAAAACTAAGGTGCTGACTCAGTAGTTCTACTCTTTAGCTTAGAGTCCAGCCAGACTGAGGTGTTTGTCAGCTGAAGACTGAAGAGTGTGCCAAAATAAAGAATATGGTTTGTTTCTGTAAATGACCAATATGCTATTTGAGATTCTAAAAGGTAAGATTTAGCAAAGCTTCCAGTAGGATCAACATTTTATAATGGGAACAGCCTTCTCAGTGTTACCTGTTGGATCAATACATGGTTTCTATCCAGCCACCTCTATTTATCTACCTCCCACCTGTAGAACTGTTAAGGGTTATGTATAACCTATAACTTCCTTCATAACCGAAAATCATGTAATTACAAATAGTGATTAACCTAAGCTCCTGGGGAGGTTGCCCACTCCTGATGATCTCCCAAAACCCTTGTAAATTTATTTCACTTCTTGTTGCTGTCTTGAGCCTCCAGACACCAACACAACCACAGTGGATTTGATCAAATCTCCATCTTGTATTATATGACATTTTCAACTGGGATAAAAGTTAAATTCTTCAGAAAGAGTGAACAAGCATGTGGTGATATTCACTGTGTGATTCTTGTTCTCCTGTTTTGCAGTTACATTTTCCTCTGGGCTGCAGACACAACTAGAGGTCTCTGACCATCTTTTGCAGCTTCCTCTGACACTGTAGCAGCACATTTATGGATTGTTTTAGACTTTTGCTTCTCCCAAATGTAAATGTTGACAAACAGTTGCATTTCTCAATGTTTTTTGCACTAATTTTCAAATTCTGTGATTATTTGACAACTACTAATAAGAATAATTGTTTCTTATTCACCTTGTCTATTTTATATATGATTTCACTGGATTCTGCAATTCCCTCTCCCCACTTGCCTGTGTCCCAGGCTGCATGATTATTTAACCTCCTTTTTTATGGAGATGTCCATTTCTTACCACTGATTGCAGAGGGAGCCTCAGCACATAGCTTAGAAGACATAACAAACTTTTTCACCTGCTGAAGAAAGATGAGATGTATGCTATTCAAGATTCTATGCAGTTTATCTTCACCACGTTATGCACTGTCACACTCAGCTTGCCTCTTTATGTTTTCCTGCTTCTGCTTCTCTTGGTCTGGCTTGTGTATTTTTATAAAGTGTTTACATTTCTCACTATTCTTACAATACTTTCCAAATTCTGAATATCATTTGAGCCTATGTATTCCCATCTCTTGTGCATGCTGTTTCTGTGACTTATTGCTATTTGAGTGTTTCTACTTTATACAATCTGTTTTTCAGCTGCCTGTCCCACCACTCAATCTGCCTGTTGTATCCACATCTTGCTTTTTGTTTCTTGTACTCCCAGCTCCTCTTAAGTGATTTTTGCAGATTAATGCAGACTGACATTAACTTTCCATGTGCTTAAGTCTGCACCTTCCAGAAATCCTATCTGTAGTTTTGGATCTTTAATTCCAATTACTATCTGGTCTGTGATAATTAAATCTGGCAAAGTGCCACAGTTAACATGGTTCTCATTAATTTAGGTCAGACAGGAATTCCTCGGAGAACTCTTTCTGCTTCTGCAATTTCAAATGAGGTCTGACCTTCCAAAGATTTCATTTTTTCCTGGGCATGCAATATTGCTCAAATCTCCCCACTTTTAGATGTCAAGCTATCATTCTAATTTGTTTTTTATTATCAATAAATATCAGTTACTTCAAGTTCAGCAAAATGGAAGGATATATAATAGCTAATGATTTGTTTCTGGTTCTAGTCCTCTTTAATATTTCTTTGGAAATGTGCATGATGGAAAAGGAAGGCTTGTAAAATTTACACACTATTTGAAGAGAGAGTAGGGTGAAAAAATAATCAGAAAAAAAGATTAGGGATTGATTTTCATAGACTGAAGAAATGGTCTGAAAAAAATGGGGCAGAAAAAGAACAAATACAAGATTTTACAGTCGTGAAAGAATAATCAACAGCAGAAACACAGCTGTAAAACAAGCTGTTAGGAGTTATTTGTGAAGGAATATTGACATACATATGGAGGTAACATAAGTCAGCGATGTCATGCCATCACACTACATATTGAGACACATATATAAAAATGAGAAAAGCACTTTTTCAGTCAATTGAGCATTGATAAAGCCTTAGCTAGAATAATGTGCCCAGTTTTAGGCACATTACTTGAATAAGATACAAAAGACTGGTTTGAGAGTTAGAAAATCTGATTTAGAGCAAAAAGATTGAAAAAATGGCTTGTTTTGACTAGAGAACAGAAAACTGAGGGAGGACATCATAATAGTCCCCAAGAAAGTAAAAACTGTTTCACATTACTTTTTAAAGAAGCAAGGGAAAAAAATCTGTTTTCTGGGATCATAGACAAAATCAAGATGAGAGTGATTTCAGCTACAAAGAGTTTCAGGTTAGCCGCTAGTAAGAAATTCCAAGAAATAAAGAGAGATAAAAGGAATAAAATATGTGAGGAGGCTATATTGTTCCAATTACTAGATGTCTTTGCAAGCAGCTTAGACAAGCATGCAAACAAATTCTTCTCAAGGATAAGAGGATAAAAATTAGAATTACCATACAACTTCTGCAAATCATGTCCAACCCTATTTTTCTATAATGCTGGTATAATAGTCAAGATCAAACAGTCCATTTTTGCAGCTCTATTTCATGTCATTAAAACTTACAGTTCGTGTGTATGTTTCAGTTCTTACCAAGATCTTCTTCCAAGTCTCTGCAGCAATGCTGCAGATTTTAATTTCTCTATGGCCTTCCTTGCCTGAAAGTTACTCTCTGCCTGACTTGATAAGGCTGCCCATTACCAAATACGTTAGTCTTGAAGGTTTGCCCATTCCTACCAGCCTGACCCTGACTTGTAGGTGGCTTATCACCGCTCTGATCTAATAATCCAGAATTAAACTTTGAGGATTCATAAGGGGTAATATTCACAGTAACAGCTCCACAAAACAAGCAGACAGAGGACTACCTACACCTCTTAAGAAAAGCTGTGCAGATCCTTCTCCTGTGTTCGAATGTGTGATTCAGGGACCAGGAGAGGCTATTCTGCCTAATCAAGATTTAGAATCTTCTTTCATTTCATCAAATTCATTGCTTAAACAAACCAGTGATCTCTTTCATAAGGTACTGACACTAAAGCGATAGGAAGTGGTGCCCTACACCCTTAGATACAGCCCCTTGGTGAGAGCACTTCTTTAGAACGTGGTGGGTCAGAATTCAATCTCCTTCTCAGCTAAAGAAGCAACAAAATTTTTCTTGTTCTAGGAAAGAAGAACTAACCACTGGGATCTAAGTCTGGGTAAGAAAATGGAAAAAATTGTTTGCTTTATTCCAATGTCTATTCAATGTAAAAATATGTGAATGGTTCTGGGAACAAAGAATCCAGGCATGAGCTGGAATCAGAAAAAAACCAAATAGAAATAGTACTGGGGTCAGGGACTCAGTCCCAAGGCTTCCTTTTCTTCACTTTGTGTTTGAATTGCCAGGCACTGCACAGAAGTTCAGGGTTGCTCTGCCAGACTCCCTAGTCCCAATATGGAGCAGAGGGAAAGTGGCTGTTTGGGTGTTCAGGCTGGGACAGTCCTGAGTAACTGCAGCAACAGAAATACAGCTACAAAGGGAAATATTAGGCCAAAAAATATGCTTAATGATTTCAGATTACTTGTCTGCTCGGTGGCTGCTGATAATATTTTTCTTACATTACTGCCTCAGGCTTTAGTGCCTAAAATTTAACCTAAACCAAAGTGCCCCTAAGAATTTTAATCCCCAAATAAGAGTATAATTATGTTAAAACTATATTTTGCCTAGTTATGCTACTGGCTTGGCACTTGAACTTCCATCTGTTTGTCCACCCTTATGTAAAAATGGAATAATGATCCTTTTCCTAGAGAAAAATCAAAGATATGAAGACTTTGCATTACTGTTGTTATAAGAACAATTACAGAAGCCAAATAGTAAATTGACAGAAAGGAAGTCTCATTAATTTGGAAGAGTTCACTCATAAAGACATTACCACATCAAATGAAGAGTGTCTCATGCCTTCAACGTGTAGCCTGAAAACAGGTCATGCAGTGTTCCTTTGCTTTCTCTATGACCCTGCTTTTCAGTGCTGTTTTTGTGCCATGCCTTGCAGTGTCCCAAAATTTTGGAAAGATGCAGTCAGTAAGGTAAATCAGCAACTGAAAATAACAACAGTCCTTGAAATTCTAAATGTGAAACCAGGTTTATGACATCTATCGAGATGATCCTGTATTATGTTAAGTTTCTATCTGCTGTGCATACAAAGGGATGTTGCCCTGTGTGTGCCACAAATCTGCTATGCTTAAAAAAAAGAATAGGTAATTCTGGATATGCAATGTTCTATGAAATGGTTTTAAGCCATACCAGGCACATTTACTCACAGTTTTCAGTTCTATTAGTGGAAAAATTAACATTATAGGATTTTTTTTCCTCTCCCTGTTTATCCCACACCCACAGATAGATGTTTTCCAATTGTGGAAAGTCCTCAAATGTACTGGAAATAGCTCAGGTTCTGGCAAACACAAAATAATACTTAGAGACTGAATTTTCATGCACAGTATGCATAGCCCAATAAATTTGTTCATTGTCTGTGCAAAGAAGCTTAACAATGGCAGAATTGTTTTATGAAGCACATACCACACATTAACTTCATAACTATGGAAGTGTCAGAACCAGGGCAACAAGTCTAGGATTACTGCAGCCCTTGCCAGTCATATGCATGTACCACGTTTGGGGAATCTTGGAGTCTAGTTCTTTCCCCCGTGCACCACTTGCCTTTTCCTTGTTCACGCAGACCATAGTCCCATTAGAGTAGTTTGCATTCAGGTATATGTATTCTTTGAGTCATATACATAACCCCTCCATAATGCTGGTAGCTTGCACTGTTAAATACATTAATAGAAAGTATTTCCTTGATGCAGGAAAAATAAACACTGATTAGGTACAACATGCAATATACCAAATCTAGTAGCATAAAATCATCTCCAGACTAAAAATAACATTGGGAATATTTTTTTATTTAATCCATAGCTACACACCGAATTTATTTAATTGAGGAGGAAAATTTTCACGTCACTGTTCTACTAAAATCAATGTTGTATAAGCAGCCTTGTATCAATGTACATAATCCTTCAGCACCGATGAATGTACATAGTTTGACATAATACATCCCATTTACCAGCTAAAATGCACAGGAATCCAAATTATTTCCCCAGGTTATAACAAGATTATGCCATCTCAATAGCTTATTATGTGAACATGGTGTTCAACAGCAGAATTTCATTAGTTCACCACTCTTTAAAGCACCAACCTTAATTTTCAGTTTGAAGTGTCAAGAACTAAGACATGGGTAAACAGATTTGTTATTTTTTGGTGTACCATTTCTTTTCTTCTGTACTTTGTATTTTTATTTTCTCAACACTATCTAAATATACAATATCTTATAGTTAATTTAAAAAAGTTCTTTCAGACATGACCTTATGTATGAATGTAAAGCAGATGCTGTAACCAATCGTCATAGCCACAGTGACTATAACCTCTTCTGATCAGATATATATAGAAAAGAGTCCAAAATCAAGAAAAAAAACATGCAGATGGACATAATAGGGTGAAAAAAGAAAAGTCCATTACTTTGTTACTTTGTCTCACTGTCTTAACTTCATGCTTTTTGCATTAGGATATTTAATCTTTTCTTTGTCTATCTGATAACTTCTTTCTCAGAGACCTGCAGACATTTGAAAGAACCACATGATTTATTTCCTTTTTAATGCAGAAACAGCCAAAGCACTCTTGGCCTCCTGAATCAGGTAACACTACGGTATCATTTCTCCTGGGAGAGGTTGTGTTACTTGCTGCTTGGACATGACAGCAGTATCTGATGGGTCCCAGCTGCAGATAGAAGGCTTTCTGATGGGGGCTACTCCATTCACAGTGCAGGAGGTGTAAGTAACAGTGTGCTGCTCTGACAGCAGTTGAATAAACCTGGCTCCAAGGCTGTCATAATAATACGTAACTGATAAATCAAGTTTTGATCTCTGCAGGGCTGAATGGAAAAATGGAGAAAAATGTTGAACTTTTTACCTTACCAAATGGGAGGAAATAGCTGATCTATGCCTCGGATTCGTTTGCTCTATAAAATGTAAAGAAAAACAGTTACTTTTCAGGGCCTCATCCCTACCTAAAATTGGGAAGCGNTTCACGTAGTTGTAGAGAGTAATGTGGTCTCCTCTCAGCCTCCTCTTCTCCAGGCTAAACAACCCCAGCTCTCTCTTCATACATGTTAATGCACTGGAGATTAAACTCCTTGTTTAACTTTTACAGTAAGACATCTTGTTAGCACTTATACCTGTAGCATGCACACAAAGTTGCTAGCCAGCCTTCTTTTGCTTTGAGTGCTATAAATGTCAGCCTGCATGGGCCTAGAAACAGCATTACTAATTTGTTTATGACACCCTGAGCTCATTAATGACAAAATACAGGGGCCTCCTGAGGCACTCAGAAGTGGAGGTCTCTGCAGAAGACCCTTGCGCCCCACAGCCCCTCTGTGGAAGGTGGGACCCAGGACAACAACCCCCAGCCCAGCTGTTGGTTTTGGGACTGGGGCCAGGATGGCACCAGCATCATGAGTCCCTCAGAGCTGTGTGATTCCCTGCTTCCACCAGGGAAAAAGTGTCTGGGAATACCTCAGGCAACTTGTGAGCAGAGAGAAGCTATAATACTATGTCCCCTTGTGCTGCAGGGATCCCCTGCATATGTTTGTTTGAGATTTTTTAACAAGCAAAACAGATTACTGAACCTCAGGAAGGTCAGTATGCTTTTTATTCCAGTCCAAAGTACAACTGCCAACCCCCAAATGAAGGCAGATTTTCTTAATATCTCCAGAGGACCAATGTGACAGTCTCCTGTATCTGCAACAACAGAGAAATGCAAAAATAAATTGTTTACCTTCCTCCTGTTTTGAGATCTCAGAATAGCACAGCATCCTTTCCCAATAGTGCAGTAACCACCTCCATTCAGCCAAAATATCCAGAGGTGGAAACAACTAGCAGCTTTTTCTCCCTTCCCTCCATTATTACAACTCATTCACTTCCTCTGGGAGCCACAAAAGAGGAATGTTTTGTTAGGATAGTGAAAAAGGAAGTTCCAGCTTGCTGCATGTGGGTCAGGGGGTCATCTCACCCATCAGGAACAGCCATTGACGTTTGGGGAAGAAGGGAGGGGGCAGAGGATTCAGTGTGCAGTGAAACACTGAGCTGAAGATTTCATTACTGGAGGCACAGAAGCAAAATGGTGCATTGATCCTGCGCATCAGATCTGTGCATATTGTGGAATATGAAAGAGCAAACTAGTAAAAACACATAATGGTGATCCAAACGAACTGAAGAAGGTGAAAGGAGACATGCAAGTGAACAGACCAGTCCAGGAAAAGGGCAAATAACAGGAAAGTGAATGAGGTAAGCAGTTTCTGTAAAGAAGGGGGGATTAAAAAGAAAGTCCCACTGACTTTAACAGAATTTATACATTCATGTGAAGAAGAAATAAAAGATGAAGAGAAAAATGAGAGGGACTTCTCCTTTAATATAATACAAAATCCATGTGGCTTTTTCCCTTTGGACAATGAAAAGCAAACTAATAAACATGTCAGCCTAATTCAGCTTAATTTCAGACTCATTTGATTTTTTTCAACTTTTCAAAGACATCCCTAAAATTATAGATTCATTATTTTAAAACACAAATTCTACAAATAAATCATGGAAACACTGCAAGAAGTCTAAAAACTGTAGGTATGCTATAAGGTTTGAAATGAAATCATTTCATTTTCTGACTCACCTCCAGAAGAATAATTCTTCCTGAAATTTCACCACATTCTGTAATAATTTTTGGCCTCAGAATTTGATTTCTTTGTCTAAGCAAGCATTTTTCTGAAGCACAAATTAAAAATGCATTTTTTTTCTTAAGCTAAACCATGAGGACACAAAACATTTTTGCCCCTACTGTTAAAATGATGAGCTCTGACACACATCATATAATTCAATCTAAAAAGAAAAAAGTTGACAGTAGATTTATGACCAAGCCTATTTGCACTGAAAAGAAAAACACCAGCAAAAAGCAAATAAAATCAGTTTTAGAAATGGCCACAATGTCTTGGAGCCACTGAGATTCCTTCCCAGAGGCCCTTCAAATTAGTAGCACTTTTCTTCTGCAGAAGATATAAAACATGACTCAACTGCTGCTCAAGGCAGTATTCCCTTGCCAGTGAGGCACTTCTCAGCATGTCAGTTATGTATTGCTGATTATCATTTATGGTTAGTAATTAGAAAAAACACTCAACTAAGGTGGTAAAATTTCTGGTATGTACTGTGTTTGGTAGCAAAATAATGAGAAGACTGTTCCATATGTGTGAACAGATACTGAGCTCTTTCCTCACATGTATGTTCATTTTTCAAAGTTTAAACAACATTTAGCTTATAAGGGAGTACAAATCCTTCTGAACACACTCTAGAACTTGATGCTTAATATCTAGAGGATCCTTTAAAGATTCAAGTCACCATTTGAGACAGATATTACTATCCAACTGAATAGCTGGTTTTAATCTGTAATAAATCACAAATGCTTTGCTACGTCCACTTATGGTTTATGTCTTGATCAGCATCTTATGCCAGAATGCACCAATCTGTAGCCTTAGTGGCTGAGAGCTTCAATATGATTTTAAATTTCTCAGTAACTTCATAATTTAAATTTTACTCAAATGAAGGCAGAACCAACATTATTAAACAAAATTACCATGCTGTTTGACCATTTTACACTATCAAAGGAGAAGTAGTTTGAAACTGTTACCAACTGCAAGTATGGATTATAGCATAACAGTACATATCAGCCTCCTTAATAAATTCTTCTTTGTGTCCAGGATGCTACAGAGAAGTGATGGCAGCTCCAGGCCATTCAGTCCTGCAAAGCAGGAGTTGGTTGAACACAATGATCAAGGAACAACCAGAAGAAAGGCAGATTGCTTTCAGGTTAAGTACAGGATTCAATCCCACTTTGACTCCAGAAAATGCAACGTGACTGTAAGTGAGAAATATTAATTGTTATAAAACGGTATTTTAAAATCCTACTCTGGTTAAAAATTTGCCCTAAATGTAAGCATTTTCAGAATGAAAAACTTATTATCCTGTACTGACTATCCCAAAGGGAAACAGGAAAAAAAATAGTCTGAATCTGAATTCTAGTAATTTATATTGGAAATTTGCTAATATAGCTTCAAATTTCTTATATGAAACTCTCAAACAACTGTGAAGGCAACCATGAATCTTACTGGCTAGGGTGTAGGAATAGGTATAGATTATTTTACTTTGTCCAATGGAATCATATCATCAATGCACATATGAACTGAACATCTGCCCAAGTGTCCAACTGTCTCTTTGTGTGTGCATGTATACATGTGCATGTATATACACATCTTATAAATAAATGGTCTACTGGTTAAAAGAAACTCTTTCCACTCAGGATTTCAGGGTTCTCCAGTTTCTAGCACTAACATAGGACTCAGTCTTGTAGGATGTTCTGTATGGTCAATTATTATTCAGCTGGGATTAATAAATGGATGAAGAGAAGGGGTGGAGGTGGAAAATTGTGTATATGCAGCCTCTGCCAAAGAAACAAAATAACTTTTCTAAAGGTTGTTTTTACTGTGATTCCTTTAGAAGTTGTATGTTATAAGTAGTTAGCTGAGTGAATGAACAGAACACTTTCCTTGAAAATCCTAAAGACCTCAAGTCAAGAGCTAGTTCGAATGAATAATTGCATCATAACTTCAAGTACAGCTTTGGCATAAATGATTCCTTGTTAAAATTGTAGGGTCTTCTTTCAAAACATACCTATTTCAAAACACAAAGTAGGTATCTTTGCTATTTTCCTAATTTTAAAAATTAGTATTGAATACAGTTTGTTTAATTCAGGAGTAAATCAGAGAAGGCATCTTTCATGAACTCAGATCATCATTTAGTGCTTCCCAGCCTTCATTGTGTTAAACACGCACACAGCTGTGCCACTGGAAATGAATGAGATAGATAGAAAGGAAAATATAATTACAATAAAACAATTTCTTTGCAAAATCTGTAAAAAAAGTTAATAAGAAAGGTCAAGTCTGTTACATACAAGTGGAGTGTGTTTTAAGATTTTTCCCTGGGAAAGAAATCTTATCTTTCTGAGGTGTATGGTGGCCCCTAGTGGCTCTCATCCCCAGACAAAAATATGACAGCTGCCATGTTTCAAAAAAATATTTATTGGGATGGTTTATTTCAAACATATTATGCTAGGCTAAATGACATGTTTATTAGCTCTGTATATTTGTAACTGTATGCAAGTGCCAGGTATTGTTAATTTTCTGGAAGAGAAGCTACCAATAATCATAAAATATAGTTAAATATATATGTGTGTAGCACTATGAATGATACATATAAAGTAGAGATTATAGGCTTGAATCCAACCCCTTAATGTAAACATCATTATAAAAAAAGATAAGAAGATTAGGTTCAGCTCCAAAATGTTTATCTCCAGAATATATGTACCACAAATAACCATTCCTTCATCTAGTCTTTTCGCAGTGTAGACTATAGTTGAATAGAAAAATTTGCTGGTGATGTGTCTCCATATCCAAAGTATAAATCCTCAGAATTTTGTTTTGTTCTCATTTAATACTGGAGGTGCTTGTGGGAGCCTTAAGTCCTTTAATAGTGCGTATCTTAAGGACCTTTATAGTCCTGATTTGGGGCAGCCCGTAAGTCACCTGAGTTCTGTGGGGCTGAGCAACAGAAGTGTGTCTAGCAGTGAGTCCAGACACACAAACTTGGTATGGTTTTGCCCTGCTTTCCTGAAGGAAAATGTTTTCTTCACAGAGAGCACTTACCAAAGTGGTTTTTTTTTTCTGCAACATGCATTGGGAATTACCTCCTTATTTATAAGTTCTTCCTTTTACTTGTTATTACAATTGGACAGTCTTACCAAAGGAAAACTCCTTAGCAGTAGTGGAAAGTCACAGGACCAGGTAGGAGACATGGGTCAGCTTCTTCCTCTACCTGAAAAGATTCAGACTGATCTTTCAGTTCCCATGAGTGACGAGAAATCTAGACTATGTTCAGTGGCAGTGTAGGACCATTCCCCATACTTTCTGATAAATCTGATAGTTATCTAAATTCAAGGTGTATGCCAGAATTGGTGTCAGAAATGCAGCCAAAGCGACACTGTTTCTCATAGACCCAGCAGTCCATTGCAGGGTTAGGATGTGATGGTAGTCGTGTGTTTCTAAATCACTGTCATCACTATAACACAACTAGGTCAAAGTGCCTAAATCCCAGCACCACTAAAAGTACTAAAGTGATATTTACCTTGGCCTGTTTAGACATCTACAGGAAAGACTTTTATAGTAGCGTGTTGATGATCTGAGGAGCCTATGGTAATCAACAGAGATGGGTGCTTCTAGGGAAGGGTTTGTCTGACAGGTTAGGTTAGAGAACTTAGAGACAAACTGAACAGTACAGCAATGCAAGTGTTCAANGCCAGCCTAAGTACGATTTTATGCTGCTATGTGTGGATGACCACTGCTTGACATGTTACAGCACATCACCTTTAGATGGATTCTTTGACTCAAAAGCAGAGGCAACAAAACCAATTTTTGTTGCAGTGCTCAGCACTATAAATTGACAAAAGCTTAACCATACATCTTCTCTTTCAATCGTGCTGTCATATCGGCTGTACCACTCTGTCTACAATAAAGGTCCTTCACAATTTATGCACTTTGAACTAAAAAAAAAAAAAATAGAATACCTCTTAGAGCTCTGCAGCATCCCACAGGGCTGAGAAGAGGCTGAGGCCAAGTCAGAAGCTGACTAGATACACACTATAGCTCAGAAGCAGAGTGCCTAGCAGTGCCTTCTGCACCAATATGTTGGGCAGTGATCTCTTTCTGGAGAGTAACCGTGAGGATCTGAGTTGCACTCTGGTCTGGATGTTACCCAGGGCTGATTATCAGCAACTGCAGAAAGACACCTTCATTTCTTCTCAGTCCTTAATGCTGAATACTTCATGTGTCAGGGATCCTCACAGGAAAAACACATACATACAAGATCTCCTTTCTTTTTTTTTAGGATGACAGACAATTATTTTTGTTTTAAACATTATTGAGACATTCCAAAGAAGATAATAAAAAACATCACTGAAATATATGATCATTACAATGCTGGGCAGCTGAACACTGAAACAGAGTTAGCTGAGCTATGGGAAGATTTTTGTCCAAAATGGATTCTTCTGTTAAACAATAGTATTGCAAACAACAATTAGAAAATGCTTCCTTGGCTTTAAAAGAGATTCCTTATTACTTCCTGCAGCTTGATGAAGACCAATTAATGCTCTGAAAATAATGTGATATGTCCTGAACTGTTAAAAAAATTCCATAATTTGTCTAAAATACTGGTGGTTTTGCAATTAACAGTATCTAAAATTAGTTGAAATGTGCTGTGTCAGAAAAGTTTCTTACTGAATATCTTTGAAATATCTTTGATTATCTTGTTAGTTCTAGTAACTGTTACTACAACTTCAGAGTGACAGCATGGAAATAACAAAAAATATCATTTCATGGTAGAATGATTTCAATAGCATTTACCATATTACAAATAACTGTGAAACAACAAACAAGGAAATTAGGTGGGTCCACTGGGAAAATCTAAACTGCAGAAAGGCTGATGGAATATCATTCTCCATGCATGTTAGGTGGCACATCTTTTTACTGTCTTTTTATTGAACACTAATCTATTAGGAATGAACAATCTCATGTATTTCTGAAAGCTGGTGTTATCAGGAGACAGTTATTAATGGCAATAGCTTGAGCCCTAGAGCACACTCAGAACAATCCCAGAAAGTTGTTTGCTGGCCCTCAGTATTTTCTCCTTCCAGGTTTTGTAACATTGTGGTCTACAGAAAGCCCAAATCTGGCTTCATACCCCAAACCTGGTGTGTCTTTTATACTTGGACCCACAGAGCTTCCTCTTTTTCTTCTTTTCCTTACCTTCAATCTTAATAATTCTTAATAATTCCTACCTAGAATTTGGTTTTCTATGTGAAGAGCTATCTCAAATATATCTTGTGCCAAACATTTCTCAAAATTATTCCCTGAATAAAAGGCCCTTTTGTTATCTACTGTTAACGCTCTCTTACACATCTCTCTCCTACAGTATGCTTGACCTTGCCTATCAGTATAAACAGAAAGACAGGAAATTTAAACATTTTACAAAGGAAGTCAACAACTCACATATTTTTCCCACTAAAATAAACCAGATGATCTCACTTTTTGATACAAAAAGATCTTGTCTGTATGACCTTTAAAACAAAGCTTTAATTCACCAAGGTCCTTACTTCTAGATCTGTCTCTTCTTAAGGGGCTGGCAATCTTGAATAACTGGGATTGTTCAACAGAACTTACACACTAGATTCCACTTCTGTTGTACTCATCTATGGTGTACTTTGCTGAACTAAGAGCTGAGAAAAATGTATTATTTCTACTCTAACAGGTGCAGTAATCAATGCTTAATGCTCTCCAAAGCTATAAGACTTGATCATAGAAATTTCTCAAGTACACTTGGAAATGCTATGTAGATTAAGATCCTGAGAAATTCTTTAACCTTTTTACCCTTAACCAACTAGTGGTTATGTCCAAAGGAAGTTGCTGCATTCAAGGAAAGAACCTCCCTTGTTCTTGCTTCCTGGAAAAACACAACATACTTCTGAATTATGAGTTACCGACTTTTTTCTACATACTTACACTTAATTACATTTGTGTCACTAAAGATTTTGCTTGTTAAACCCTGAGAAATTGAGGTGAAAAAGGAGTCAATGTTTTTTAATCCAGAAAGAAAACAGAAGAGAATGAACTGTGTTAAATATAGAATCATCGAATCACCAGATTGGAAAAGACCTCTTGGATCATGGAGTCCAAACATTATTTGTTCTTTTACCTTCAGAAAACAAAAGATAAAATGAATGGCAGTTTGTGCACCTTGGCAATTCAACAGATCTGCCAAGGTGACAAAAATTAGCCCCTGATGAGTAAGAGCTGCATCTTTCACAGTGGCTGCGTGTTGGAGCTCTCTACTTCAAGACACAATTGCCCTGACTTTGCATCTGGAAGTCCACTGGTTGCCATGGTAGTGCCCTACCAGTCAGCTACTTTGGTTCCTGCTGGTGTGAGACCAGAAGAGATGTCCCAGCACTGTGTGGTGCTTTGGTCACGTGCAGAGCCCCACACAGAGATCTGCTGCTGCCATTCCCCATTCTCATTCCCACCTCTCACTTGTACAAATTGTAAACTGGTCTCAAAGTTTTGGAGAAAAGAAACTTGAGAAGTCTATTTATGTCTGCTCTATTATAGCACTTAAAGGATGAAATCTCTTCCCTTCAGAGACTTGCTTGCTATATATACAATCAATTATCATTGAAGATTAATACCCTTCTAGGAACATTCCTAACATCTGTCTATATCTATATCAAGTTCTCCATTAAAACATCTTCCCAAAGAAACTCATGGTCAGACTCCTAAGCCCTGAACATTCTGTGGTGATCATAAATTGGATGTTACAACAGAGAAATTCTTCAGTTATTCTGCAATATGTCCTTTCCTGGATATAAACATCTTTCAGATTTATACATGTGCTACATCATGCCATACCACATCATAAGGAAAGTCAGTAAATTAAGTAGCAATTTTTTAAAAAAATAACTAGTGGCATCACCACAGACCCTGGTGCATTTACCTAGAGTTATTTGCAGAAACATTTGCAGAGATAGCATAAAATTTTTTTTAAGGAATGCAAGAAGGAAGGTTTTGGACATACCTTGCATGAAGTTAACATCATTTATTACATTACAACTTCACATATTCCAAATAAAATATTGAAGTGATATGGGAAAAGCTCAGTTTCAGAAACCTACTTACACATTATATTTCTACTGCACATTGAGACATAAAACTCGAAACTGGTATTTTACAGTATTTAGGACATTTAGAAAGTGTTTCTGGCAACATTCAATGGAAATTTAATAATTTCTAGAGAGCTTGCTCAGAAAAACAGCTTGGTCCAAAGTGTCTGGGTGTGCCTGCTCATACAAGAATTCTGTACTTGCAAGTGTCCACATGTAATTGTCCAATAACACACACCAATAAATCCTGAAACACTGAAGATTGACATGCAAATCAAGTTTTCACTGTTATTACATGTTTGAGAATATACAATTTAGAAAGTAGTTAGCAAAAAGCCTTTGCTTTTTGACAATTCACACAATTTCTGTGGGCAAATCTATGACCAGTCTTTGTAATAGCTTTGTAACCTCTACAACCTTTTAACTACTGTTTGTCCTGTATTTAAAAATACAAAAGCAGTGGTTTATAAACAAAAAAATAAAGAGAGAGAGAGAAATATAGTTTGAACCAATGTATATTTTGAGGTGGTGATGGTTTGTATCTATTATAGTGGAGGTGGTTTTGTTTTACTTGGGTTTTATTCCTTGAAAACATTGTTAAGTCAAGTCTTCCATAACACTACCAGTAAATGAAAACACAAAACCTTTTCTTTCCTACTTTACACTTTGTGACATAAAATAAACAAACAAAAAGCATCAGAGACAACTTAATCACAATGGGAGCACAGTGAACTCCCTGCTGAGGGGTGTAATGACTATTCCAGGCACGCTTTATCAGAGAATTGGATGTACATCAATCCAACATGCTTACTTGAAATATTTCTGGAAGGATTTCCTATTAGGTATTTCTTTGTGATATTGTTCAAGTATCATTAAGACCTATGCTGTATTAAAGTGCAGGTTATACATATAAATCTTTATCAGGCATTCAAAAATAACTGGTGCCAGGTACATATCTGAGGCAATAACATTTCTGCTACTTTTAACAGACTGACTCAGGTGTGGGCCATGGCCCACCCAGCTAGCAACAAATCACAGGCTGTGTTAAATAACCTGTGATACTAATGATGCTGTGAAGAAAATTATAATTGCTATAATCCACCAGAAGTTGGTGTGCAAGGAAAATCCTATGGAGCCCATTCTTACCTATACTGGATACATTACCTTCATAATTACTGAAGTGGTAAAATAGATCACTGTTCCACACGGTCAGATTCACCAGTTCTGAAAACCATGTGCTGGCCAAGTTCACAGCAGCTGCTGCTGCAGGCAAGCAACATCATTGGCAAACAATTCTTGAGCACTGACATACTTGTCAGCTAAAGGTCTCAATTCATAAACAGTCAACTGCCAACTATGATATTTTAGGGAAAACACCTTTACAGAGTTATCTCAGTATGTGCTTGGGAGTTATGCTGATGAAAACTCAAATCCATCATTCTTTGAATGAAACTGTTATTTCAGCATTTAACTTAAGAAGGAACTCTGATTTGGCATTATTTAATTCAAGTTCAGTAGCACTTATCTTACATTTTTACTCAGGTATATACATGTGTATGTAAATATATATAATCTTTATATATAAAGATATATATATATAATTACATTAATTCAATATCTACTTTTACTACAACAAGTGCACATAATTGGGATTTCAAATATATTGACAGATAAAACACGTTTTACTTCATGGTTTGACTGCTCAGAATATGTCTGTGTTTTTACCCTGTGCTCATTATGCACCATAAGCACAGCTATATTTCATTTTTAAAGACCTCTCCTGAGGTATTGTAGTCTGAAAGTTGCAAGTTGTCTTATGAGTCTTGTGCATTGATATGCCACAATGTGCTACAAAGTACTCCACAGCGTAGTTATAACTTTTTCCTATCACTCTCTGGAAGTATGAATGAGAACAATTAAAATAACTCTCCTCAAAAAAAAATCCAACAAAATATTTCTAAAATATTTTCCATTACTAATACATACATTTAACAGTTACTTTTTTTTTAAGGTAATCTCATTATTGCTGTTTAGTCAATTTTTTATTTCATAGTTCATTAGATGTAATGTATCACACATGTCAGGTGGTCGCATAGCAACAGAGAAGACATTTGAAAACAGCAGCCAGTTCTGAAGAAGTGATACCATCTTTCTAAGCTCTATTCTAGGTTGAATCTCACCCAAGCACTGAGTAGGCTTAATCTAGCCTAAATCTTGAATTTGCACAAAGTACAACTCTGGGGGTTTTTTTTGTGACAGATGATATCTTTAGGGAACTGGAATACCTAAAGTCTGCTTAAAAGGATTTTTTTGCTAACTGTGATTCAGATTCAGCAAGATCACCTCTTTGTGAACTGTCAGGCTTTAGTACATTTAGCATACCATCATATAGTCAGATGTGTTGTGAAAGAATAATAGGCAGTGCTGGAGAGAGCTTCAGGTGGTACAGAGATCTGTCTCCTCAAGCTGATCCTACGTATTATGTCTAACTTGTTCTTAAATGCTACAACCCCCTTAGCTCCCCTTGATAACCTTCTCCAAAAGCTCACTATATTACTCATGTGGCCTCTAGCAGCATGGGAGCATTCTGAAGTAACTATGAGTAGATACAGAAAGTAACAAGGAAGCTTAGATGCAGGTACAACCAAAGGCTCACCAGTAGTACCTGAAAGGCTAGAAAACTGCACAGCTGTTCTCAGACCCTCTCTTTTGCTTCTCCATATAGACTCACTCAAAAAAAAAGTGAGCTGGAACAGCTTGTGGTTCTATTAAAAGGTTGTCTTACAAAATACTAATCTGTCAGACCTCTGACAGTAAGGCAGATCTTTGCTGGAACCCCTTATTCCAAGCCATCATCACATAACATACTTCAGAGAAAACGGTGTTTTTAACAAGTAAATGCATTTTCCTTTGTTCCAGAAAGATGTTGAATAAAAATAATGACATAATAAATCACAGTTTACTGATAAAACTGAGGATACTGAAGTAGAAAGCAAAAACAACCATAAAGTTCATTAATAAAGCAAGACTTAGGAAAATAGAAAGATTAATGAAATCAAGCAATCTATTAGACCCTGAGAAACAATTAACTCTGCACTTAGAACTGCAGTAGGGAAAAGAAGGGAAGAGGAATCATCACAAATAAAAAGGAGGTACAAAAAAGAAAACATAAATGCCACAATTTTCCTCAGGCCAGGCACTGAATCCAAACCTAAAGCCAAATTGGAAAAGAAATCAGTAAACCAACCGGTTATTAAAAGAAAAGGAACATACTTTAAATTCATGCTGCTCATTAGAGGTTTAGTTTAACTGCTTCACACTCATACTAGGTACAGTCTGAGCTGAGAAAGTAACCATGCTGTTTATTGATGAAGATCTGCACCAAACAGCTCTACAAAGGGTGTTTTCTGAACAATGTATTTAACAGATTCAGACTTGGTTCTGAGGCTGAAGGAGAAAAGTGTTGGAAAAGGTAGTGAGGCTGCTGGATTCTGATACTTTCTTTTTCTTTACTTCTATTTCTTGCTTTTGCAAGATATTGAAAAGTTTCCGAGTTTCCACATTATTCCTGTTTATGTCTATTGAGTATCTCTTCAGAAATTTATTAATGGAGCAGCAATTGTCTGAAAAATCCATTCTCTAGTTTGAAGGTCTTTTCTTTTTTATTTTCCCCTGCCCCTCCTGTTTTTGTAATGAAGAAATAAAAAGTTGTCTCTATAGTCTATCACAGGGTGAACAATCAGTCATAATTCTACAATCTTACCTTTTTTTCCCAAAGTAAGGCATAAAACATGTTTACTGTCTTTAAAATAAATTGTCATTTGTTTTCACAAGTCAAGTTACTTATGTCACCTTGCCATAGAGATAGGCCTAAGTTTCAAATGTAAGTACAGAACCTAAGTCCTTGGAAGTGCACCTTCTGTTCACTCTTTTTTTTTTTTGTGTTGTTTTACCCTTGGAAATCTTTCAAGAAGTTCCACCTCTAAATACAAAGCTATAGATGCATCCATTTCTCTGCTGTTTATTGAGTGTTAGTCATGTCTTCATCTACTACAGAAGAACCCAAGAACTCTAAGCTCAAATCTTAGCGGAGTAAAAAGACAAGAATATCAATTAAATATACTCTCTTTCACTCATATATATATATATTTACATCAGTAGATACAGATTTGTAGATACAAACATGTGAATTTGAGTTTTAATTACCTGTCCCATTTCTATCTGTTTCTTTTTTAGTAAAAATATTTTTTAAAAAAGCATTAGCATTACTTATTGGAAGGAGGAGAAGCAGTAGGATTCAGTAGAAAAAAAGAGAGTGGAAAAGTAGATCATAAAACTATAAAAAACCATGAAAGTTTGTAACAACTTGGTCATTTAGAATTTGTGGAGAAAAATTGCTAGAAAGATGTGTTGCATCCACTAATACTTCGGTTTTGGCATTGGTGGTGTAGTAAAGCAGTCAGTTTATATCTTAGTAGCTTCCTTTTATTTCCCAGACAAATACCAGATCCCTGAAAAAGTAGACTCATTGAAAAAAATGTTGAAACAGGTCAACCTCACTAAGAAAAATTATCTGTATGAGTTTTCCATGTTTCTGTAAGAGGGTGTGGTGTGGACACATGATTTTCATCTGTCAACTATGTATGTGGATAGAGGTTCCCATAGTATTAAGGTTCAACCTATTTGGCAAAACTTGTAGCCATTTGCTAAGTGGGTGTTGTATTTAAATATGCAAATAATTTCCAAACTGCAAAGACAAAAACTGCTTAATTTTTGTAAAAATCAGTGGTGATATTTTTTCCCAGACAAATAAGTCATCAGTGTGCCTAAGTCCTTCAGGAAAGTTTGTACTGTCCAGTTTAAGATCAAACTAACTGCTATTAGTTTTTCCATGGTGTTTTCAAAGAGATAACACATCATCTACTTTCACTGCAGTCACTGTATTTGTCAGGAAAGAATTTACAGGATACAGGAAAAGAGACAAAATACAGTCCACACGTCAGCCAGGAGAAGCAAATGCTGTAGTAAAAGAGGTTAAAACTATCATTTGGCAATGAAGGATTTCATAGAATCATAGACTGGAAAAGATCTTTAAGACTACCAAGTCCATACCAAGTCCAGTCTTACCTGTCCAATACCAAATCATATCCCTAAGCACTTCATCTACCCATCTTTTAAATACTTCCAGGGATAGTGCCATCCTGCGATTCTGGAGGCAATGCTGGAGCCTGGAGCAATGCTCTTAGTGCTCTTACACTTTTATCTCTCTTTCCTTTCCTCCCTCCCTCCCTTCTTCTTTTTTTTTTTTTTTTTCCTTTCCTCCCTCCCTCCCTTCTTCTTTTTTTTTTTTTTTTTCCACAGGGAGGCCCGGGGTCTCCCCCAGAGACCTCTGGACAGTACAATTTGGGTCACAACAAACACAGATCAC
>WAAB01014877.1:0-31221 GCA_013389865.1 Piaya cayana | reverse complement strand
AAATCTCCCGCGGGAGCCTCCGAGTCGGGTGCCGGATGCTGGGAGCCCTTCCCCCGCCTGGGATATTCAGGATCTCGGCTCAGGGAGAAAACCGCAGAGCCTCCAAAAGTCAGTCCCCACCACAATACTCACTGTCCTGGAGTGTCCTGGAGCTGGGTGCCGCCGAAGAAGCCAATTTAGAACTACCTATTTAGAACTACAAAAGTCATTCTAAATACAGAAAGCATCAGGTTTATTATCTTTTACTGAAATCTGGTATTTTCTATGATAAAACACAATTTTCTGAACTCAGGAAAGTATTTAATATTTGCATTGAAATTTTCTCTGCTGCATGTTTACTGATTTTTTCCTCAGAATGAAGCTGGAGAAAATCATATATCCCTCAGCTGAAATTTGAAAGCTTTGAGGTAAGGGCTGACAATACTTTTGCAGTTAAGACCTTGTGTCAAGGACATACTTTTTACCATCCCCATCACAGACTGGTTTAAAGCACAAGAAACCAACCCAAATGAACCACATGCTTATTATCTGATGCTAAATGATGCGATTAATTTTTTTTAAATTTTTTCTTAGAAAAAGAGTGTGGAACACTACATGAAAAAGCTGCTGTCTTAGAGCTAATAAAGGAAATGCCTCGAACATTGAAATGTGCCAGAACCAAGGTAGTATGGACAATTCGCATTTGACTCTGTTGTGCATCTACAACATCTCATGGCCAAACTGAATTCTCTAAAGGACAACAGGGTTGTTAAATGTGATGAGTTGGGACTGCGCTCAGCCTGTGTTTGTCTCTGGACTGAATCAGAGCTGTGGGGCAACCTGAGCAGTTCTCTGTATCTCATTTGTTAGATCAGCTTGAGCCTGGGTTGCACATAGGACATGGTACTGTGGGCAGAGAAAGGCCTCTTCTATAGCACAGGAGAATCCCTGTCTGGGATCTCACCATAGCCTTTTTTGCTGCCACAAAATCCATTTGTGATAGTGAAAAGCCACAGGAACCAAGGTTTTCAGAGATGGCAATTTGCATGTCGTGGTACCCAGCTTGAAATCTTGGGACTGGGCTTGCAGAAGTACTTGGCATGCGTGATTGCATCTGAAATCAATAGAAGCTATTTTCCGAGTGTATGAAGTGTTTTAGAAAATATGATGTACTATGAAATGATAAGTCTTAGGTATTTTAAACCTCCCACCCTGAATTAATGGGTAGTTTGGACCATATACTCAGAGTGTCTTGGTTCTCTATGTATAACCATCGCCACTGATAATTCATCTCACCAGAAACACTGTGGGAGTAAGCTGAATGTGAAACACTGATACCGCATGCTGCGGCAAAGCCCAGGAAGGCATGAATAATTCTGCTTTCAGAGCGGAGTATGAACATTGTGCAGTAAATGAGACAGTCATGCATTGATGATGAAGATGAGCAGGATTCTGAGGAGTAATTAGTGAGGGAGGGGTCAAGCAGGAAAAAACCTCAGTTGTATAGTGAGATAATTAAAGATGTTTCATAGTCCACGTGCCCATAGGAAGTGGTAACAATTGCTCAGACAACCACCTAAGAGTAAGCACTCATTTAGGTCTTACATAATACACTTCACCAAATGTTTTGGTATTTGCAGAATTAAGGTCTAAGCACTCCCCCTTGGTCTGAGATAATATGATTGCATCAATGTTAGTATTTGATATCAGATGAAAATCTGATATTTGTGTTTTGAGGACCATGAGGCCACAAACACTGCCTCTGCCAGCCAGTGTTAGATAGCCTCCTGCAACTACTGTTTCCTATATAATTTAGTCATGGGGAAATGAGGAAAACCCTAAAACACACCATAATAACCCTGCCTAAATTCTGTGAAAGGGTGTTGCTGTACTACAGAGATGCTGTCTGCCTACAGATGATTTTACCTCATTATTCAGCTCCTTTTTGTTCTCCTTACACACCCTGGACTTTCATTAAATACAAATGAGGGAAAAAAAAACCCAAAAGGAAAATAAATAAAAAGAATAAAAAAGAGCACCGTATGGATGTCTTTGCTGAGACATATGGTGAGGCTAGGAAGCTTGCTTTCCCAGCCAGAGTTTCGGGTGGATTTGCCCACTGTTTTGAACATGAAAAAATGAGGCACATGTAAGACCCCCTACTAAAATAACATGCTCAGTTCAGTTTTCAGGAGCATAAAGTAATTTTCAGCTGAAAGTCCTCTCTAGAAAGATATATATTCCATGTAGTAAAGGAGGATACAAGCCTGGGAAGTCTGATGAAGTTGTTGATTTCCATTCTCATATCAGCTCTTGCCTGAAATAGTGGCATGTTGCATAAATGTTACTTGACAAAATGACAATAATGTTTTCCAATATCTACTCCAAATACACAAAATGCAAATTATTTTGAAAGAGATGAATAGTGTGTTGAGAAACACCATTCAATTAAATAACTGACTGTGAGCATGTTTTCTTATTAAAATGAAGCCATTGTAAATAACAGAATGATATTTAAATGTAATGGTATGTAAGAGAAGTAAGAAAGATTTGCAAGAAACACTTGTAATTTCATTATCTCTAAGTAGAAAATTTATAAATTATAATGAATAATACAAACATATCCTGATATAAAATGGAAGTGTTTGATTAAGAGGCTGAATTTGTAAGGAGTAAGTTCTTTCTATTGAGGAAATTTCTCTTGGCTGTGTGCAATATTCATAAAATCTGTTACAAGTTTATAGAAAAATAGAAGATATTTCTTAACATATGAATTTAGTATGGAATGTATATTTTAATCACTTAATGAACAATTATGTTTTGTTAACAGTATGTTCTTTATTTCTCAGATTAACAATTCACAGGGATTTTTATCCCTCCTTCTTCATTTGACATAGGTTTTATTAGAGTTTTTTGTTATACATTTTTCAGAACCAGCTAAATAATACTGATTATTTACATATACAGTTAAGAATACCTGCAGTTTATGCTTCAAATGTGTACATACATATACATACATCTCAGTATTTATTGCTCCAATAGACTTCACACTCTATGGCTCTGTAATTGGGGAGATAGCATGTAGACTGGCTGCTCCTTACATGTACCTGTGATGAGAACAGCTGGCTGTGTGAGGGAAGAAGAGGTGGGAAATAGCCAGCTGGTAAGGAGTAGCAGTGGTTGCTAAGACTGGAGGACACCAGCTCTGTTTGTTGCATTACCTTCCAGTCCTTGCCAGCACCCATGTCCGAGTTGTTAGATTAAATTAGTCAGTACTTCACCTAGGCAATACAGAAAATCTTTCCTTCCCTTCCCACCAAGGACTTTTACACGTAGATCAACCTTTGGCTGCTGAGTGGTAGATCTTGGAGCACAACGGTTTACCGTAAAGCAAACCTGTAGTCATTCTGAATACTGCCATCATTTAAAATGCAGCTATAATTTTTTCTAGACCTGTGTGAAACTCAGAGACACTTGACAGTGCCCATTGGCACGAAGCCCCACAAATCAGTTGCCTACCATTACGCGATCCACTGGGCCCTGCTGAAAATACCTCCATGAAGCATTTTTTTCCTCTTCTCTTGCCCTTTTTAACTTGGGGGAGTTTTTGCCTATTCACATTTTTGCCTGTGTTAGTATTCCCTGCAGAAAATATGGGCTCTGTTATAAAAAGGGTGAACACTTGGTGAAGAAGTCAGCAAACTCAGTCCTTGCACAGGCTGGGAGGAGCATTGGTAGTTGTAGAGAGTGATAGGGTCTCCCCTCAGCCTCATTTTCTCCAGACTAAAAAGCCCAAATTCTCTCAGCTGCTCCTGATAAGTTTTGTCCTCTAGACCTGGAGGCCTCTGACCACCACATGACCCACCAGTCCTTCTCTGTTTGTAAACAGCAGGTCAAGTGAGGCACCTCCCCTGGTAGCCTCAGTTATTTTCCACACATCTCATTTCAGACAGTGCTTTTCTCATAAGAGAACTGATCCTGGATCAGCTCTGAAGACAACAAAATGCTACCCATAGCCATTTATTATTTTTAGCCATGCAAACAAAATTGATAAACTAAGAGGTTTAATTGGTGTAAGACCCATTGTTCAAACAGCAAACTTTATCATGTGATCAATTTAAAGACAAAGAAAAGAAGAGCCTAACCTGTGTCTGATAGCGCACTGTCGGCGTCTGTAGTAAATGACTTGGACACTGACAACTGAATTTATTTGAAAGAAGAACCCAGACTCCAATGGATTTGATGTTGCTAAAAAATTAATGGATTTATAAGTCTTCCTTGAGCTTTTTGAAATATCAATATCTATTTTTATTTGTATTATCTTGATTTCTATTATTATAGTCCCACATGTGAACTGTACATAAACATCAACCTTATCAGATGTCCATTCTCCCCACTGGTGGAAGGACCTTTGTGCTTTAGATTTTCTGCTGGACTTGGAGAAGGTGTCTAGCTGATGTAACTGTATTTTTGCTCCATTCATAATATTAGTTTAAGAACATTTTTATAGAATAATTATCTGAAGGTAGGATAACTTGATGGAGGAGTGCTTTCTAAAATCAGATGAGTTGAGCATGAAATGTCATTTGTGCTAATCTGTCTGAAACTAGGAAAGTATGAAATGTGCTGTAGGGAGGAATTATCTCTTCTGCAATATTACAGGCCAGGAAAAAAAATCTATTTATTGCACAAAATAAAATGTATTTATAACAAAACCTTAACATATTCTCACTCGTTTCTGGCTGAGTTAATGCATTATTAATTGTACATTTTTGGATATCATTTGAGGGAGGGAGAGGACAAAGTATCTCTAGCAGTGCAGCCACTTAACTGTAACAATCGCATTTTCTTTTTAATAGAGTCAGTTAATTTTTAAAGTGATCTACAGAGGAACAGATGCAGGAATGAATTCTCTATGGATATCTCCTGCTACATCAACACTCAGAATGCAGAGTGGTGCCTAGTACCATGTGTATCTACCTTGCAGTCCTTCCTTTCCTTGTTCTCCCGTTATCTTGTGTCTGGTGATCAGAAATGGAAAAGCAGCCTCTGAAGGTAAAAATTCTTCTGGCATTTGAGCTAGCCTTGCATTGCAATCTGCTTTGTAAACAAACTCCTTGCTGTGCTGCTGCATCCTGTGGTGGGGTCTGATCTTAGGGGTTTGTCTGTGTGCCTTTAGGCATGATATGCCTCCAGCAGTAAGGGAGAAACATGAGCACAAAAAGAAAGCCAGAGAGGAGTCCCTGGCCCTCTAATCAAAGTGAAAAACACTAGAATAATTAACTGCTGCCTCACCTTCTATATTGTTTCCCTGCTGGCATGTGAACTCTTGCTATGCAGGAAGCAAAAACCCCACTGGCTTTAGTTAAACTGGGATTTTACTCTGGATTGCAACATCCTCATATTTTTTCATTAATTATTGCTCTATTGCTTTGTTGGTAAAGGAAAAAAAAGCAGCAACACATCAATCATGAAGCAGATTTGAACTGCAGCTTTTCCACGTCTTGTGATTTTGGAAGGAGGTTTCAGGCAAGGGGGACTAGGAGGCTGCTGTAACTGCTGGTTTGAGAGGCTCCCTGTACTCCTGCAGTGTGCCCTGTCCTCAGGCTGGGTATTAGCACCCGATATTTTTAATCCAAATTTTAAAACTGGAAATTGTGCATTCAGGTTACCAGCGAGAGTATAGCATTAGTTTAGTCAGTTAATTCAGAGTGGAATAATCCCAGCACTGCAGGAGGCAATGCCTTGTGTGGCTGATGCCCCTTTAGGGTGGCAGACCTGCACTAGAAATGACAGTTCTGTAACATGAAATCAAAAGATCTTTAAAAATGGTAATTACAGTAGGGCAAAGAGGACAGAAATATAAAGAAATCAACAAAACAAACCCTTTCTATGACATATATGTTTCTTTAAAATATTGCCCCTATCTGCTACAAACCTCTGGACCTGAGCACCACCCTCCTAGAGTATGCAAAATCTGAACTTTGCAGGAGATATGTGCACCTTAACCTGTTGATTGTGACAGTGGGAAGCACTTTTAACTCTTCTGTTAAAGTGATTTACATAGTAGGTAGCGCTGATTTTGAGAGGTCTGAATTTAGACATGCAAACAATTGAGGGAAAAAAACCCCAACATAACGAACACTGATGCCTTTCCATTTTCAAAGAATGGAAGTATCATCTATAGTGTTTATTACTAATGTGAACAATGTTCTGTTTATCTGACAGGTTTGGTTCCAAACCTTCAAAACAAGAATGAGATACCCCAGAGCCACACCATGGTAGTGCTGCATCTGCCTGAGCTCAGAGACGGAAAGGAAGCACCAGGAGCTGATGAGGAACAATACACCCAGGAAGAAAACCCACTGCCTGGAGAAAAGCCATATGTGATACCTGACAGTGTGTGCACACACATCATCTCTCTGCTACCAGACAGGGTTTGACGAGATGTAGATCACATCAACAAGAGATGACAGGGTTCTGTGAGACATCAATGATGTTCTTGGGAAGATGACTCATGAGACGAGTGTTAGCATGACAGCTACCTATGTACTCAGGCCCTCCTGCCAACAATGTCCCAGTGGCACAGGGGCCACGTATTGTGTCTCCAGGTGAGGATGCTGGCCATGCCCTTGGCTCCCTGGGTCTCCTCTGTCCTCCACAGCAGCTGTGCTACAAGCAGTAGCATTTCTCCATGTGATCAGCCCTGTTCCTGGCTGCTGAGAGCCACTGCTGTTGCCCTGGTATGAGTTGAGCAAGCCAGTGGGTTACATGTACACATCTGTTCCTTCGGGACTGAAAATCAGGGATCCAGAGTTGAAGCCTCATCTTTAAATCAGAATCTTAGAGTCATAGAATCACAGAATCATAGAATCATAGAATAACAAGTTTGGAAAACACTCACTGGATCATTGAGTCCAACCATTCTCATCAAACACTAAACCATGCTGCTCAGCACCTCATCCACCTGTGCCTTAAACACCTCCAGAGAAGGTGACTTAACCCCCTCCCTGGGCAGCCTGTTCCAATGCCCAATGACCCTTTCTGTGAAATTTTTTTTCCTGATGTCAAGCCTAAATCTCCCCTGGCAGATCTTGAGGCCATTTCCTCTTGTCCTGTCCCCTGTCACCTGGGAGAAATCAGGTTCTCCAAAGTGTGAGAACCTGCATCTGTAGGTGCAGCAGGCTGAGTGTGACAGAGAAATTTCTTTCCCTCTAATCAGGGAAGCTTCACGAGGTCTGTTTTGGCTCTGAAATCACACAGTCCAAGCAAAACTGAAACACCCTCTCTGGAAAATATGCAGTTATCTGAGCATGTTGTAGTTATGCTGAGAATTTTAGATACATGCTGGGAGTCTGTTTCAGTTTTGTCTGTATTATAAGAAGCACTTTAGGTAAGACTACCCCCTCCTAACCGTCTCCCTCAGTCCTCAATAACAACCCACGCACTCACACAACTGTGTGTAAGAAGTTGCAGTATTTGCCTCGATATGTTCTCACAGCATGTTGTCTCCCTGGATGGCCCAGAAATGGCTGGACCAGACTTCCAAGTACCTGAGATGAACTCACCTCAAAAATAGCATTATATTTGAAGAGGTGGAGATTTTAAAGCCCAGACATTTTGGTGTCTGCCTCTGAGCACCCTGGGCCTCTGGCAGAGCTGGTTTGCCTTTTGGCCAAACTGAGGAGCACTCAGTAAGGTAACCCACACTAAATGGCCTATGTCTATGTGGGTTAGAAATTATTCACTCTGTCAGGAAAGAAAACCTTTAAAGCAATTGCAAATTGCTTCAGTGAGCAACACCTGTCATAGCATTGCATTAGATTTATATGTGACCGATCAATATGTTTGTGTATGTAAGTATGTAAGGCTGTATCAGTTCTTAGTAGATGCAATATTCATGGAGATGTGGTGTCACTGATGTCTCTCCCCATCTCTCCACAGCTGGAGCAAAGCCTGTGATACATGCAGGACAGGCAATCTCATAGCTTGCACCTTGGACATCCTGCACCTTTTGTGTAAGAACTTTTTACCAGCTTTGCCCATAGTGGCACTTGGCAGTGGCAAAAGGAAGCTTTTTAAGGGAAGGTTCAGCCCTAAGTATGGGTCCTAGATAACTGGAGGCAAGATGGGGTCAGTCATTGTGTTAACTTCCATGTCCACCTGAAACTATTGGTTCTTCCAGCATATGAGTTAGGAAATGTCAATTTACACATCAAGATGGATGTGCACAGGGATAAACAGGAAATAATATGCACCTTATATTGATTTCTGCCTCTGTAAATTTGATTTCTGATTTTGTTATGCCATGAGTCACCACAAGGAAGGTCTAGGGTTTTTTTCCCACCACCCTACACCACTCCTCCAATGTATCACTAAACCACTTTTAAAATGCAATTTAGTTGGTCCAGTTCCCAACAGAATAAACAATTTCCAGCCCCTGCCGGTTGCATCTCACTTATCCTTCAGGAACAACCTATGGGGCTTCAAGAGTGAACCCACGTTACGAGTGCCAAATCTCTCAGTTTATCATTAAGATGATAATACACTTCACCCTCATTACTATTCTATCATTAGGATCTGAGTGGTTTGAGTGTTTGACTAAGTGGCTGTTTTTTCTCCTTAGAGGTATATAAGATGCTGCCTCTCAGCAAGGTGTCCTGAAAACCTTTTCTTAATGAACAAGTGATTAATAGGCTTAAGTGCAAGCAAGGATCCAAAACACAAGCTGCATTATCACAGAACCAGCCAGAAATAGGCTAACCCTCAGCACCACTGTGAGCAGAGGTCCTTCAGCCAGATACTCTCAATATTGTCATGTTTTGCCTCGGTGGTAGCTGCTGGGCAGGGACCCATGGGCTACCTGTGCTGTGGCCCGGTCTCTGTCACAGTCTTGTCCTCTGCCATGCACAGTAAAGCCACCCCAGGGCAGAGCTGGCTTTTCCCTTTTTCCTGTACGTGTCTCTGTTTCTGGTATCAGGCATCTCAGAAACACTCTTTGGGTATACTACTCCTGTCAAGGCTGTGCTTCCTTTGACTTGGCCACCAGGAAAAGCAGATCCAGTGAGTAAGAGTGGGACAGAGCCCTCGGTGGTTTATACTTTGGCACTATCTTTCACTAGGTCAGGTTTTAATATTTCATGTGGAGGTACAAGAAAATAACACCTGGGCTGCAGCAGTCAGCATCCCTTTCCAAGGAGTGGAGATGGCTGAGGCAAATGAGAGCATATTCCCTCTGGAAGGAGCATCAGTAAAGGAAATGCAGCACCCCCAGAGTGAAATCTCAGTCCTTCAGGAGAAGTTTAACCAGTGGTTGCAGCAGATTCCTCACCAGATGTGATTGTTGTGCAGGAATAACAAGTGCTGCTTCTCCAAGAGGTCCCTTGGTGTTTCCCCACTGCTGAGGCAGTCTGTGCATGGCATCTGCTTGCTTCCCAGTTAGTTATGTAATGAAGAAGGCTCCAGGGAAGAAATGGCGGGTGTCAAACACACCATGCCAGAACCTCCAAGACCTCAGTGTAGTGCCAGTGCCAGTGCCATGGCATGGACTGCTTGTCCTCTAAATGAACAAAGGTGGTGAGATAAAAATAAAACCCTCTCCTTGACATGTGGTAGAAATTTCCCATCCACTTGTTTCTGTTTCTGCCTTGCCTTCTCTTCTCTTCTCTTCTCTTCCCTTCCCTTCCCTTCCCTTCCCTTTCCCTTCCCTTCCCTTCCCTTCCCTTTCCCTTCCCTTCCCTTCCCTTCCCTTTCCCTTCCCTTCCCTTCCCTTCCCTTTCCCTTCCCTTCCCTTCCCTTCCCTTTCCCTTCCCTTCCCTTCCCTTCCCTTTCCCTTCCCTTCCCTTCCCTTCCCTTTCCCTTCCCTTCCCTTCCCTTCCCTTTCCCTTCCCTTCCCTTCCCTTCCCTTTCCCTTCCCTTCCCTTCCCTTCCCTTTCCCTTCCCTTCCCTTCCCTTCCCTTTCCCTTCCCTTCCCTTCCCTTCCCTTTCCCTTCCCTTCCCTTCCCTTCCCTTTCCCTTCCCTTCCCTTCCCTTCCCTTTCCCTTCCCTTCCCTTCCCTTCCCTTTCCCTTCCCTTCCCTTCCCTTCCCTTTCCCTTCCCTTCCCTTCCCTTCCCTTTCCCTTCCCTTCCCTTCCCTTCCCTTTCCCTTCCCTTCCCTTCCCTTCCCTTTCCCTTCCCTTCCCTTCCCTTCCCTTTCCCTTCCCTTCCCTTCCCTTCCCTTTCCCTTCCCTTCCCTTCCCTTCCCTTTCCCTTCCCTTCCCTTCCCTTCCCTTTCCCTTCCCTTCCCTTCCCTTCCCTTTCCCTTCCCTTCCCTTCCCTTCCCTTTCCCTTCCCTTCCCTTCCCTTCCCCCTTCCCTTCCCCTTTCCCTCCCCTCCCCTCCCCTCTCCTTTTCCCAGTAACTGAAACAGCAGCATGAGCCAACACTGTCATCACTCACACCATTTTCAGTGACATTGGTTCAATTAATTGCCCTCACAGATGTCTTCATGAACCTGAGGATGAACTTTTATTTCCCTGGCCCTAGATAAGACACCTGTGGGGATGGGGTTAGCCTTGCTGCCTTTGACATCCCAGGGAGCTGTCTGGCTGATCTGTTGTGTGGTGGCTCCATCACTTCCTATTTCTTGCTGACCCCAAAATATGGGGGTACCAGGTGCCTGAGCTGTGCCCAGCATCACATCTGAGTGTCATGGCCACTGAGTAAATTAAACCTCTGGTCTTCCCAGCAGCCAGTACCCTGTGATTATTTTCTCTTGTTAACTGGTTGTTCTAGACTTGTTCAGATTTGTCTTTGATGGGGCTGCTTGGGCAGGGATCCTCACTGACAGCTGGGGCTGCCTGAAGGTGACAGTGGGGAAGCAGGGCAAGCACAGTGTCTGAGAACTAGAATCATGGAATCATAGAATAACCAGGTTGGAAGAGACCCACCGGATCATCGAGTCCAACCATTCCTATCAAACACTTAACCATGCCCCTTAGCACCTCGTCCACCCGTGCCTTAAACTCCTCCAGGGAATGTGACTCAACCACCTCCCTGGGTAGCCTGTGCCAGTGCCCAGTGAACCTTTCTGTGAAAAATTTTTTCCTAATGTCCAGCCTAAACCTCCCCTGGTGGAGCTTGAGGTCATTCCCTCTTGTCCTGACCTGTTCTCCTTTTGGTACCATGACCTGGAGAAGAGCTCCTCAGTTTGCCCGTGTTTCTCTGCTGGCAAGTCCGGAACATCTTGTTTATTTTCAGTGATCAGAATTTAGCATCCTTAGTTTTGATCTAGATTGCGTTTTCTATATAGAGGGCATATTGGCATTTATGACTTCCTTGTAGATTGTCATTAAGATCTATGTATTAGTTTCCAGTGCTGCCTATTTTCTCCCAAAGGCACCTCTTCTCTTGCAGTCATTTAAGACACTTGGGGAAAAGGAACATTTTGCATTTGCAGACACTGGGTTATGACCTTGTTTCACCTGAAGAAGAGTTTTGACAGAGGAGAGGTCAGTATAATCCAGGTTGTAACAGACTTCCCCAGTCCTGGACCTTGGTTGACATCTCATTCCTCTTCCTCTGAAGAGAAGAGGCAGTACAAATCACCTAATACATCTTTCCCAGGGCTGCGGGCACAGCACTGATTCACTGAAGAGCAGTGAATCCAGGAGTAATACTTATTATCTTCTCACCCTACTGGCAGTCTAGGTAGGGAGGAAAAAAATGGAAACTTGGAATTAAAAGTCTGATAACTTGCCAGGGAGGTGATGACAAAAATCAAAAGGGAAAGCAGATTTTATTTGCAAAGTTCAAGGAGGGTATTACAATCAAGAAGAGGAAAGCAAATTGAAGCATTAAAAATAAAGCACTTGATAGGAGCCTTTTGAAAGGGTGGCTAAAAAGTGTTTCACTTAAACTCTGTCATGACACCACCATATTTCCCCTCCCCCACATTCTCTCCCCCATATCACATCAATTAACTGGATTACAGCTGTTTTCAACATCAGCCTGGCTGCAGCCACAGTGCTGCTGAATGCAGGCAGTTTCAGGCCGTGTTAGAAGGAGCCATGCTGGGTTATCCTGACCTCTGATCCTCAAAACCAGCTTGCTGGTCCCTGACCCTGTGCTGAGCTGTGTGTAGCAATAAGGTTTCTGTCACAGGTGAGGAAGGTTAAGCCACCAGGGAAGGCCCTTTGAATATCAAAATGTACGGCACTGATCTGTTAGGAGCTGACAACTTTGGTTCCTTCCTTCCAGCATCGGCTGACACAAAACAGCGGTGATGGGCTAGGGGCAGGTGGACCCTCTGCTTAGTCTAACATGAAGGTGAGGGGCTGGCAGAGGAAAACCCAACTTTATCTCAGATCTGGCTTTTGTGCTCATTGTTGTTCACTTGTGCACGCAGGGAGTTAGGGGACCCTCTGCCGGGGTTTGGGAGCAGAGCTGCTGCTACCAATGCCACCACCAGTGCCTCAGTTTCCTTTCTCACTGCAGCCGAGGGGAACCACAGCTGTTCCACACTTCTATGGGAAGTAGGAGCATTTATTTGATAAATATTGTAAAGGCCAGGTTTATTCAAACCAAGTGTAACTTTACCTCTGGAGACAAGACATTCCAGTAGGACTTAGCCAGAAAGTGCCCCCAGGTCAGGAGTAGACAGAACCCCCAACACCTTGCAAGTCTGCTGATGTTTGTACAAAAAAATCCTTCTCTTTTACCACAACACCAGACGCCTTCTCCTCCTTCTTAGCCCAGGGTCCTCTCTGGAAGATTTGACTGATGACACTCAGGTACTTTGGGTGATTCTATTTCTAAAAATTATTTTCTTACTCAGCTTCAGAGGAAAGGGGGAAAGTCCAGTGAGAAAGGTGGGCTGTCCACACTATGAATACTTTCATAATCATCCACTACCCTTTGATGAATATAGTGATGATGTTCTTGCATATATATAAATTTACATATATATATATATTGACTTCAAATCCATCAGGCTGCTGCTCGGGTACTGCTGTTGTCTACAGCTGACACAGTAGCACCACTGTAAGTCAATGAACTACCTGGTTCTGTTTTACTCAAGTATTACGCCAGCCCCAGTTGTGTTTTAGTTGCTGAGCCTGAAAACTGTGAGGGCAGGGACACTGGGGCAGGCCACACTTGGTTTAGCTTGATCTCAAAGAGGAGAATAGGAGGTACTGTGGGGAGGAGGAGGGAGCATGGTGCACGCTGCTGGTGCTCTCCCATGGCACCAACCCACCTCCAGCACTTCAGCATCAGAGATTTTCCAGGGAGACTGCAAACTCCCTGAATATTGTGCCTTCTTGCAGGAGGAAGCTGGAAAGAGCCATTATTTAAACAGTCAGCATAAAACTCAACCAGACCAGTTCTTCAACAAAAAGTGCATTTCTTCAAAAACATAGTATAAATATTCCAGTAATCCTTCTGATATTAGAATTACCCTGATATGGTGAGGCATTTAAAAAACCCTCAAACAAATACAATGCATCAAATTACACTGCATTAAATCACTGATGCTTGCTGAGTACCCACCAGAACTGTGCGGATGTCAGGTCAAATGAGCAGGTCACTTGAGTTCAGTTCAGGGCTCAAAAAGGTTCAGGGGAAGGCAAGCAAGAAAGGCTAAAGCAGGAAACAGCTTCTCCACAAGGCAAAGGCATAGCAGAGCAGAACTTTGCCACCAGTAAGGGACATGAGAGTATCATGGGGAAGGCAGGAGGTGCAGGAGCAGCAGGGAAAGTGTGCACATGGTGTCATGACTTACTCTCCCAGGCCTCGTGAAAGGGAATTATGGAACCACCATACTGAAAATTACCAGTCTTAAAATAAGATTAAGTATTTAGAGATCAGATTAAGGAAAGTTAAGTGCATACCACCCAAAAAATACCCCATACCTTTGTTAGCTAAACACTCTATGAAATTAAAGGATTTATTTTCACAAGATTGTGGACCCCAAAACTACAAGTGTATTTAAAAACATGGTTAAATAAATATAGAGCAAATAGATCTGGGAATGTAATAGTTGAATGCAACTTTTAATTCAGGAAATATCTCACGAAGTGCTGGAGATGGAAATAATTGCTAGAAGAGAAATCACACTCGACATGTTTGCCTTTGCCTGTCCTATCTCTATGCTTCTTGCTTGCCTTTGGAAGCAGGATGCTCGGCTGGGGGATCCCTTAGCAGAGTAAAATTTAAGTTCTCTTATGCTAAACATTTCCATTGATTTAAAGACCTTTTGGGGTTTTTTTAGTGCAGAGAACTGTTGACCTAAATTTTATCAGTGTGAGTAATGCAAGGGATGGGTGGAAGGCAAGTGGAGGTGGCATCAGCTGGGATGGGAAGCAGGGGTCAGGTTGGTGCTACCCTTCAAGGTCTTCTGCCTTCTGGGACTGACAGGCTGCAACATATCTAATAGGGGTATCAGATTTTTTTTTCCTGAGTCTGCCACCAAAACAAGCATCTAAAAGTCAAGCTTTCTGAAATCCCAGACTGATCTGACTTCACTGGATCTCAGAGCCCCTGCTAGGATGAGTAGCCTCTGGGAGGCACATGGTGCGAGGCTACACTTGCTGTCCTGGCTTCTCCTTCCCAAGTCAGGCAGATTTTGATCTCCCTGCTAGAGACATTAATGGCCAGAAGAAACAGGGAAGGAAGGGCACGATCTCATAAAGTTTTATAGCTCAAGAGAATGGGATTAGTCCTAAAGTAAAAGCTTGATGAATACTTCACTGATTTTAATAATTTAGTTTGGTTGATATTGTTTCCCTGTACATTTCCTGTATCTTTTTGGATAGTATTTAGTTCTAATAGAACTAAACAGGCCAAAGTGTTTGCTTGTTTAGTAAATAAGAAATTTGACAGGTTTTTCATCTGTTCTGGGAGTCTAGAAACAAATCTTGGAAAAGTAGTGATGGCCTGAGACTGTACCTAAGACATTCTACCAAACTGGAGTTTAAATAACCTTGTCCAATATATTTGTGAGGGTTTTTAATTTATATTTTGTGTTAAGTTTGTAGAGGTAACATGAATTCCTAGAGTTCATGTAGCAAATTTTGAGGAGACAGCTGAGCATCCTCCTGCTGTGTTTCAGTCCAAGGGTGTTTTCATAAGCTTTTATGACTTTCTTCTGTTGTGTGGGTTCAGGGATGCCTTTTTCTGCTGACAAGTGGAAAAGAAGAACTGCTGAAATGCATGCTAATAAGAGACTTTCTTTTCTACTACCCACATTTCTCCCCTTTGACATTCATGCTGAGGTTTGTTGTTCACAGCCTACACCTAAAAGTCAACAAGTATAAGGAAACGCTAACGCAAAAGCTAAAGTCAGTGCTGATGTAGAAGTTACTGTAAAAAGCCAGGACAAGCAGGATGGATTAGAGACAATCCAGTTATTGCTGCTCTGGGGCATGAGGAGCTGCTATCTGTCCCCTGTGGGCACTACTTGCCTCTGCCCTGTTGCACAGCTCGAGACAGCTCTCAGCTAACCTCCTCCTTGTTTGCTCTGGGAGAAAGGCCCCCTGAGCCACCTGATTTACAGCTCAGAAAGGGGCTGGTCGCTAATGCAAGTGCTGATCTGTTATATACTGCACAGGAAACTTACGTTCTACCTCCACTTTGTGGCCTGATGCCTTGTGGACAGGCACATTTCGATACCCCAGTCAGCACACCCTGCAACACAGGGAGGACCCTTCAGTTTCCATTGGGGTGTGGGCAGTTGCATCGTCCCAGTGATGCTGAGGAATCACTTGGCAGAGCGCGTGCATGGGAGTGAGACACACACACACACTTACGTACGCACGCACTCCTCTGCTTTGGAGATATTAGTGATGAGTGTGCTACGACTTGAGATAAAGTGAAGAATAGAAGGGCTGTGAGGTAGCAGCAACCTTATCAGTTTTTTTAGCCTCAATCTAATTAAAAGAGATACATAATTAAAATAAAACAATTAATCGTTTTGTAATTAAATACAAAAATAATTAAGTTGAAATTGAGCATGATAACATCCAATAGTCAGGACAGAGTTTATTTGTACTTTAATCTGATGAATTATTTTCATTGTTCTACTGATTGCATTCCTGTGGAAAGAAATTTGTCCTTTCTGCAAGAGGGAACACAGGCTGATATTCCATGTCCTTTGGGCTCATTGAAACCCGAACTACGATACAATGTGCACATGGACCATGATTCCATGTTACCACAGAAAGGGCAGCTTTTTCTGTCAGTGTAAGCAGTGTTTCCCATCTTATTTGGGTTTTTTTTTTTCCATTACTTGTTTGAAACTATTCATTCGGTGTAAAATGCAGAGCACTTTGCTTAAACACTGGTTTTGTTGCTGCATGTGAATGCTCTGTGTAGACAAGAAAAAATAAGTTCATGGACACATAGTCCATTGCAGTGTATCACATGAAGGAACAAATTTACAACCACATTTTGACAGTTAGACCCTGATCTATTGATGTTTGTGAACCTGCTTCTCTTTAACGTGTATGGTGTTTGTGTGCTTTGCTAGGTAATGGCATTAAAAAGTGGGGTTGCAATTGCCCAGGTTAAGAATAGGTCACTTACTCTAATGTCTTTGCAGAGGTTTGAGAACACAGGCATAGACTGTGCACCTTGAACAGGGGATCAAAAAAAATCTTTTCCTCTTTCTCCACACCAACAGTGGCAACTCAGTATTGCTCATCTCAGAACAAAGGCATGTCTTGGTGCCTTGCTTGCCTTCAGTGAATCTGCAGTGATTTATGAAATAACTGAAGTCATCCAGGCAAAAGGCAATGAAGAACAGTTAGAAATACTGTAAGGATGGAGGTCCATCTTTCACTTGAACATTTTCAGCTAACACATTTCTTGCAAGTGCTAGGGATTTAGGACAGGAGTAGTGTCCTTCACTGCTCTTTACTTGAAGCATATTGCTGTTTGTGTAGCTTTTGGTCTTTTGTACTACAAGTCTTGTGCAACAGTGATGGAGTGAGCCTTGTCCTGCATGAATATATATTGGAAATTCAGTGGGCTCTTCCAGGCTGAGCATCTATTTCAGGCAGCTGCCTGTAGCTGAGGGGAATGGTGACCCATGGACCTTTTTGTAGTCTCAGTTCTTCACTTAGGAATAAAGAAATACAAGTGTGGACTTATCAGTTGAAAGAATCATCTCATTTAAGATCTCAGGAACGGCCAGATTTTTCAGGCTCATTGGAGATGGGACTCTGGGCAAACCTGGCGTTAGATTCCTCAAAGAGAGGTGCAAGGAAAGCAAGACAAACAGATGTTATATAATCTCCTGCTGCTGCTCACATAGTTCTTTAATACTCAGACTGGTGTAGGGTACAGAAAAACAATTTAATATCTATTCCAGAACCTGTTGTCCAATTTAAGGAGCAAAGTCAATGGTGGGGGGTAATTAATAGGAGATCTGTACTGCAGAGAGAAACCCAGCTGTGATAATGAATATAAAAAGAATGTGGTAGTGGAGAGTTGCATAGCTCAGAAAATACCTATCATTTAGCGATGTCATCTCTTTGCTCAAGAAAATTATGGTCCTCCCCTACAAGGCTGAAAATACAAAACTGAATTCACTTATAGATATCTCACTAATACTGGAAAGATGGTAATCAGGGAAAAATACATAAATGAGAAACAGAGAGAAGGTTGAACAAGCTGATTTATGGGGGAAAGATTAAAATAACTAGACACATATCGCTCAGCTAAGTGACATCTTGTGGTAAC
The DNA here is from genome assembly GCA_013389865.1 of Piaya cayana. Taxonomy (NCBI): domain Eukaryota; kingdom Metazoa; phylum Chordata; class Aves; order Cuculiformes; family Coccyzidae; genus Piaya; species Piaya cayana. Next base: position 13,525 of record WAAB01014877.1, on the reverse strand, counting down.
ATAATTGCTGACTCCAAGGACTTGAAGGATTGTACACCAAGAAATGAGAAGAATCTCCAGGGCCATGCAAGGCTGGGAGCTATATAATGGGGAGAAATAGGTGAAACTGGACAAATGATAATTTGTGTGGAGGTATGAGAAATGATTCATTATGCAAAGATTTCTTGAACTCCTCTTCTAAGGGGAGCAGTGAAATCTGGGGTTATTTAGCACTAGAATAGAAAAAGTGCTTGAAAATATACTAAAAGGCATCTGCAGTGGGTGCACTGGGTAAGTTGTAACTCTTTTCTATGTGCAAATACTATGGATTTTTTTTTAAGTGAAGCTGGACTGTTTATCCCTCTTCAGTACCATCTGCCTGCAACTCTTTGGTCCCCTGCATTCAGCATCATTCACGGTCCCAGCCTTGTCAATCCCCATGCTCTGATGCAGCAGATTCTCTGAGCTGAGTCACGCTTCAAAGGGAGCTGATGCCACACTGTGATGAGACGACTTCTTTGCTTTGTACTGTGCAAGAAGGAGTGTCACTTGCTAATTGTATAGCCTCTCTTGTCTTTCACATCATTCTGCTGGTGGCAGGAGAAGACATAGTGGTCCTTTGGTGCATGCCAGCAGAGGCAGCCCTAGGTGACAGCCAGTAGCACACATGCAGCAACAGGAAAAAACCTCTTGACCTTCACTTTCAAAGACATGGACCTCTGCTGAAGGACGGATTTCGTTAGTTAGTCCACAGTGTTTTGAGGAGTTAATGCATACAATTTAGTAAAGTAGTAGAGTCAATAAATAAGTTTTATTACTAGTGACATGGGATTGCAGAGTCATTTCAGGCACATCATAATGCTCAGAACACAAATTGATCCAAGGCATAAAGTTTCTTAAGAGGCAATGTTTAAAATATACTTCAAAATCAAAACTGAACAAGGGTACTGAGACTGCCTTTTGAGCTAGAGAAAAAAATGCAGGAGTCCAGACTTTGTTCCATTATTCATCTGATTTTTTTTGATGGCATCTAAACAGAGCTGGACCAGTCGTCATTCTCCCTCAGCAAGCTAAGGAATCCCACAGAGACTTCTTCATAATGGTTATCTGAGGACAGCTGCATCCCAAGCCTACCACATATCCCAACAGTTGTGTGTAGGTGCTGGGGAAGGGGTTAGAGTCATGCCCACTCTAAGATCCATCTCAGCTCTCCTGCTTGGGCTGTGCTGCCTGGTGCAGGTTGGGTCAGTCCCTACATTGTGCTGGTGACAAGGACAGGAATGAGATGTGCCATCAGACCAAGGCAGGCAGAGGCTGTTCACTGCTCTAATCATTAGGTGGGTAGAGATGGTTCATTGCCTTAATCTGTGTTAGGTGACGGAGAGCAGCCTGGCAGTGATTTTTAACTCTTTGCCCTTTCAGTCTGGGCTTTCCTGCTTCTAATTTTTTCACATGAAAAATGAAGAGATAGGGCAGAATGAAAATGATGTCAGCATCAAAAGAATTATACTCTCTGCGTGAATGTCTTTTTTTACCCCTACAGGGTGACACTTGCATCAGCTGAGATTTGCAATGCCCAAGAGCATCCGTTACCATTAGCCAGGATCCTCTTGACTGGCTGAGAAGAAAACAGTGGTATAAACTTGTCAATAGAGCAATTTGTCAAGAGGTTATAGTGTGCTAATGAGGAGGGCAGAGGGGAGAAAATCCTGCCAAGGTTCAGCCAGCTTGAAGGGAGTCACTACTGATGCATAATGCTGGGGCTTTTTCATCTGCAGGCCAGCCCAACAGCTTACCAGGGGTTGCTCAGCACTGGCTCCCCTGGCTTAGCTGGCTGGCTCATGGCTGCTCAGCCCCTCTGGTCCCCACATAGATATCCCATGCCATGCCAGTAGGCATCAGGACAGCCCTTTGAGTCCCCGCAGGGACACTGCTGCAGTTGTCCCCCACTTATTTGGGGTCACCTCAGAGACCCACCAACTTCACCTACTACAAGGTCAAAAGAATTGAGCCCTTTCAGAGCCAGGTTATTTACCACAAAGTATCACTCAGCACCAGATGTCTTTAGCTTGTCTAACATAGGAAAAAGCATTCCAGTTGTTCCGTGGTGTGCTGTTTGTTTGGTTTTTTTTGGTTTTGGGTTTTTTTTTGTGTATGTGTTTTTTTATTTTCTTTCTTTTTCCTTTAATGCAGCACATTTCAGTTGAGAAAGGCACTTAAAGAATGTTGGTAGGCACAAATAAAAATATGCCCACGTGGACAGCAGCAAGGGAAGGAGTACTGCAATGGTGCAAAGCAAGATGCTTCTTCAAATCAGCTCCCATGGCCCTTAATGATGCTCACCCCACCCTGGGACTGCAAAGAAAGCTTGGGAAAAAGATCTCCCCTGCATCCAGCATTGTCTACATTCCTCTCCTCCATGGTCAGACCAGATAGGCACAGTATTGATTCATTACTATGGGATTTTGAGGTGAGATGACTGTACTGAGTATTCCCCATGCTATCTTATCATTAATGCATTAAGGAGCTGAACAAGCAATAAGGGCAAATGGACTTCAAAACACAGGGAACTGTCTCCACAGGGCTCAGACTGATTTACGGCAATTACGTCTTGGCAGCATCGCCAAAGCCCATTAAGCCCTGCACCTGACTGTAACTTGAACATCCTCTGGTTTCGAAGGGGGGGACTCACCCTTAGTCATCCCAGCACTGCCATGAACCCTCCTTTTCTGTGATTGAAGACAAGATGTAAAACAATGTGGGGATGATTAACAAAAAGGTAACAGGCTGCAGATCACAAATTGATCTGAACTTCAGTGTCAGACACTGTTTCAGATACCAGGATGCTCTCCTGGCCTGTCTCCAAGGTCTGAAGGGAAGGGACTGGAGACGGAGCCTGGAGCCATTGCATTTGACTCAGGTTCTCCTTGTCTGTCCACTTTCTGCTTCATTACCAGAGGTGGGCTAGTTGCTCAGCTATTAATTTTCTTTCCCTATTTTTAAATTTTTATTGCTTTTTAAAAGGTGTCTTTCTCTGACACAGTTACACGGACTGGGCAGCTATGTATGAATAACCAAGAGAAAGTGCAGCATGGCTGGAGCTGAGGGGACAGCTTGTGTAAAGGGGAGGATGCCCCCTTTCTCTCAGGGCTGGGACTCATGAGTACTGTTTGCTGCATGCATGCTGTTTGCATCCAGTGGGGGAAACTGAGCATAGGGAATATCTCTCTAAAAACACAAAAAAACAGGATACTCCTGCAGCACTGGTGCACTAAGGATGCATAAGGAGTCTCATCCCAATTCTAGGGCAGATGAGGGAGGATGAGGTTTTGGAGGGAAGGCAGCAAAATATTTCATTGCAGATACCACCAGCACAAAAGACCTTCGTAGGAGTTAAAATTTACTCAGTTCTCCAGAAATGTTTACGGCCCATGCAAAATTTGCCAGAAAAATGTCAGATGTCAGTGGATTGTATTAAATGTAAATATTACACAATTCACAGTCTTGGTTTCTTATTGCAGCTTGGCACGTAGCTCTCATGGATTTCCTGTTTGAAGGGGAGTCTCTGGAGGTGCTGCTTCTCAGTGATGAGTTTGGAAAGGTTTCAGCTTGAACTGTGCCAGCCTGCACCTCCTCCTTGCCCCCATGTCCTCAAGCTCTGCCAGGGGAGGTTTAGGCTGGACATTAGGAAAAAAATTTTCAAATACAGGGTCCTTGGGCACTGGAACAGGCTGCCCAGGGACGTGGATGAATCACTTTCCCTGGATGTGTTTAAAAGATGGATGGATGAGGTGCTGAGGGACATGGTTTAGTGATTGATACGAATGGTTGGACTCAACAATCCGGTGGGTCTTTTCCAACCTAGTGATTCTATCATTCTACGTCGTGCTACCAACTGACTGACAACTATTATGGTGGCAAGAATACCTGGTCCATCAGAGACGCCCATCCCAGTGTGTCTGAGACAGACACTGCTGCAACACTGATGTCCATCACCCCCAAACCGTCTCTGTCCTTGGGCAGCACACTGGCAAGAAAGCAGCAAGTGCAGAGGATGCTTTCTGGGATCCCAACATCACCACCTCCAGTCCCAGGGGCTGAGAGGGCTGGTCTGCCCCAGTGTGGTGGACATCTGCGCTGGGTGATGTGGGGAGGAAGGAGGGAATATACTGGCATTGCTGCTTGCCTGAAGGAGCTGAAGTGCATGGCAGTGATGGGATCATGAAATTGGTAAATTCTCTTTCATTTAGTGAAAGAGAGGGCACTTTGTGCAGCTGTCATGGTGGCTCAGGCAAGTCCCACCAGGGCTGAGCAAGGGCTCGATGCAGCTTTCTCCATCAACTTGTCCCAAATGCGCTTGAGAGACACCTGGCATGCTTATATTTCTGCTGAACTGCAAGCCATTTTGGGGGATGTTTTACCAGTTTAACAAATTATTGCCTCCTTGGCCTGGCCTGTGGAACTTAAATGCTGTGCTGTGCACAGGATTTGCCTAAGGGCTTGGTGTATCTTTTCAGTATTACGAGGTCTTGAGGTGTCATGATGCTAAGTCATATCAATGTGCTTCTGCAGCTGGGCCAAACTGAAGAAAGTGAGTCAGTGTAGCACATTGCAGCTGGTAGCAGCGGATGCTGGGAGAGGACTCGATGCCTTGGAAATCATGTTGTGTGTTGCCCTGTTGCTCACTCTGCATGTTACTCTCATGGTACTAGCTTTTCCCCCAAAAAACCACATAGAGAGATGGTGGTTTTTAGCTTGCTCCTCAGAACTTGTGAAGGGAAGAATATCCAGCCTCAAGCAGTTCTTGCCACAACTCACAGCATTTAGACCTGCAGTGGACTTCAGCATACTGTTCCCCAAAAAGGATTAGCTTTGATAACACTGTTTCTGAAAATCCCTCTCCTGCAGTCTCTGAGAAGCTTACTGGTACAGCAAAAGTGCCTACACAAAACATGGGAGCCTGGCCCATTCACACTGCAAGATAAAGATGTTTCAGGGTCAATTCTCCTGTAAAAACTGTAAATATGATTGCTTTTACAGATAGAAAGATTTTCACTCTGCACTTTAAACAGGGAGTTTACTATTTTTAAGTCAGGAGAATGACTGCTGGTGTTATCTGGACATAGTTTCTGGAAGGGAGTTTCAGTTCCTGCAGGCAAGTAAACAGGGATGATTCTCAAATACAAATTTTATCATATTTTTTTTTCTAATACAGAGACGAGACCTATTAACAGCTCATTCATGTGTTTTCCAGTAACTGAGGAATCCTGTTGATATTTGGAGGAGGGAGAAGTTGCCTGAATCAGCAATGTCCTTCTCTCTGGTCATTATTGCAGAGCCACATTGCCAATTTGGTTTTGAGAACAGATATCTTTTCTGCCAACCAAAGAAACAAACTCCTGAAAACCGTATAATGAGATAAGCCCATGCAATTCCTGCTGATATTCAGAACAAACTGAGGTGCCGTGTGCTTATAGGAGACCTTGGCCTTCATGAGAACAGTGAAATGTTTAGCCACCTCTTCACTAGTAAGCAGCTGAAAGATACTCCAGCAGCTCACTGCACCTCCTGTCAGGCTTAGGCTCAAGCAGGTGCCGCAGTTCCTCATCTGGCTTCCAGACGATGATTTGGAAAAAAATGCGGAAGTTTCCTGATCAAGAAGCCTCTGCCCCCCCAGCCAAATTTACTAGAAGTCATTAAAATAATTTTAGATGTTATTAATTTATTTTCATCTGGCTATATGTAAATGTGTTTGCTTTTCCTCCAATAACAACTGCTGGATGTATACAGGAGAAATTCATGCAGGGTTTGTGTTTCCCTGTAATGCTGCAAAGCCATTCAGACTTGGGGTGTAGGAGGAACGTGCTGTGAGCCCCCACGGACACATCCACTCCTGACAGAGAAAGAGCAGGGTTCTTCCTGTCTTGTTTGACATATGCAATAAGAACACTTTGCTTTCCATCTGTTAAAGCAAGTAATTGCTGCAGCAGTGAGACAATCTCCGTGGACAGACACAGTTGAAAGGTTAGCAGTGTTTATTGATTTAATAATTCTTACATTCTTTCTCGACAGATTATCCTTCCAGAGACATTAGCAGAGGCAGATCCCAGAAGTGCAGGAGAGCACCTCTGATATGTTAGGAAGGCAAAAGACAAGGTGGAAAGGTGACAAATTGCTCTGGTCCTGACCTATTAAGCCCCTTGTGCAGATTGGTAGATAGAATAGGAAATCCATGTACCTATTTTCTATAGGGAACGTTTATAAGGATGCTGTTTACATTGCCCTTTCACACTGAGGTCATGCATCATTTCGTATTACATATTGGTTGGTCACTCAGTGGTGCAGACAGCAGGTAGGGGGAGATCACAGCTCGGCACCTTCTTCCCATGGGAGCTGGTAGGCTCAGAGAGAGGGAGGAGTTGCGTGTGCTCTTCTGAATCAGGGCAAAGTGCTATTCTAGATGCACAAGTGGAGGTCTGCACTCCCAGAGGACGTTAGTCCTGAGTGGTAATAACTATCTGGTGCCGGCAAATGTACTGGGGGCTTCCCCAGACCAGATTCATTCAGCCCACTGAAGAAACAGCCCTGCCCTACTACACTGCTTTCCACTGCCATCTGTTTACCATTTTTTGTCGTTTTCAGAGCATCAGAGGGAGCCAATGACAGTCCTTTATGTTCACTTGCATCTCCTTCCAGAAAAAAAAAGGTTTGTTAATGTGTGCAGAGGAAGCCCCATGCATCTGATAGCTGAACAGCCTTTTTTTTGGAGCAGGCTGAGTGCCCACAGAAGTTTATCACACTTTCCAACCAGACTGTGGCAGCACCTGGGACTTTCTCTTCTTGTGACTGAGATCTATCCAAACCAATGGCCTGATTTCTACAGTTCTGCTGCATCTACTGAAAACTCCTATCCTGAACACCTGACCTCTCCTCTTGCTGCAAGTTTTCTTGCCCTTCACTACGGATTGTAGCCAGCAGGTCTTCTGCCTGAGTTTTGGAGTTACAGTGGGCCTGTTCGTGATTTGCACTCTGTACCCTGGCAGCCATGGGCATGCTGAGACCTTTAATGGGTTGCTAATTGCTCTGATTACAAGTCAAGACTGAAGAGGAATTGTTGGATGATGAGCTTCCTGGCAGACAAGAAGATACCAGTGGAACATTTTTGATGAATAATTCAGTAGGCAGGAATGGGAAATGAACAAGTCTTCCATCTGCTAAAGGGAAGAAAAAAAAGACCAAAGAAAAAGTGAAGGAAAGACTTGTCCTGCCTGAGCGAGTCTCATTTGACACTTGAGGTCTTAAACCCAGGACATGGGGCTTTGCATCCAACCATTATCTTTTTCTTGGGAAAAGTAGCTCTCCTTAGGAGATCATCCTAAACTCCCTGCAGTCCTCCCATAAGTAAGCACAAAAATAATTCCCCAGCTTCCTTTACAGTTACCCCTACTGAAGACGAAGTCTGGACACTCCTCTCTCCAGTAAAGAAAGATCTGTTTTATTTGAGAGCCTATTGAGTCAGTGAATTATGAATTGAAATCCTCTGCACTGAAAAGCAGCAAAGTTCGACATTGTGTACTTTCTTAACAAAAAGTAAATGAATGGTTGAAGCAAGGTGTGTTGCAATCATGATTTGTGAGCAGAGCAGGTGGCACAGATCCCTACCCGGGCACATTGCAGCCGTGTCAAGCATGGGCACATGCACAGCGTGCAACATACAGTCATGGGATTTGTTTTATCCAGAGGCTGATAAGCACCACAAACATCCTGAAAGACTGTGGCTGAATTCACCAGCTCTTTCCAAACAGTTTTAAGCAGGTTGATGGATAAACTGGTAAATGTGTGCAGCTGTTGGTAGAGCTCATCTCTCTAATGAACTAGTGTGATCTAAGAAGCAATAAAACAAAAACCAGGATTGAAGTCCAAAGCTTTGGTGTCCACCTGCTGTAAACCCGTAGTTTTCAGTCACTGCAGGGTTCTCATGTCTGCTTCTTTTTCAAACCAGACTGAGCACTTTCACCATCGCTTATGCTTCTTGTTGTACACCTCTGTCCCTGTATGTTTGTAACATCAGCTGCTGTGCTGTACTCAAAGGATATCCTGCAACTCAGCCCCCAGACTTGACCCCTGCATATTGATCAAGTTATCCATCATGGAAGAACTTGACACTTAGGAGTGCAGGGTTTGCAGCATGCTGGTTTTTGGTGAGGTCATAATGTGCCTCTTACTTTTAAGCATTGGATATTCCTCTTTGGCCACTCCTGCATTATTCAGGAACTTCATTCTGCTGATTCAACCTAAGAAGAGGATAAGGATGGGTCATTAAAACATTTCAGCATGGGTTTGAAATCTTTTTTCGGATGCGTTTTCATGTTTTTTATCTCCACAACAAAATATCATAGACTCTGTAACACTTTTTCCTTAACTCAAATCTTGTTGCAATAACTTAAGCAGAAAATAATGCTTTTTTTTTTTTTCCAGTGGAAAAAAATAGACACTGCCCCCAAACCTACATACGAGCTGAGACTGAAGCTCATACTCTAAGTTTGCTCAAGATATAAACCTGCTTTGGACAAAAATTCCAGTGTAGCCACCTCATTAAATACTCCCTCCAGGGAATAACTCTAGGGCTATTGGCAACAGTCACAGGCACTCCCTCAAGCCTCTTAAACATACAACTCTCTGTAAAGGCATCACCTTTCACTGGTTCTGAATTTGTTCTGTGTATGTGTAAGGGAGCACAAAGACAGTTGTAAAACCCCAAAATATTAAAGAGAAGGCTAATGTAAAATCTGGGCAACATCAAATTATTCGTGATGCTAATGAACTTGCAAACACAGCCCATCTGGTCTATTTCAATACTTTTCTGTCAATTCAGCACATTATTTATTTGGTTAAACTGTTGTCTGACCTTCCCCTTGCCCTTTTTCCCCAAGGAAATACCCTTGACCTTTGTTCTTTGTAGAGAAATCCTGAAGAGTAGCTTCTGAATGAAAACACATTGGAATAAGGGCAAACACCAAACATACTAGAAATGAAAGCAATTCCATGTCAAGAGGCACCAAAATCTTCCTAAGCACAGCAAAGAGTACTTCTGCTCCTGAGAGGAAAGGGAGGTTTTGTTCTTTCAGATGGTGCAGAGTGTGGGAGGAAGGATTCATTAACCCTGGTAAATAATTTGTGGTTTCAGGGGATTTCCTCCAAATCTCTGAGGGGCTTTATGTGCCAAATCAACCCAACCACTGCACAATTGTTTTCTAAATTGCACTGTATAACGAGGTATCTGTTATATGTCCCTATTTAGGTGCATCTTGTGCTTTTCCAGGCACAACCACGGCTGGCAGCAAGGAGCATTGTGAGCAGCTGGACGTCTGGGCAAGGCAAGGCGCAGCCGGGGCGATGCTGAGCTTTCACAATGGAGAGGAGGGAAGTTTGCCGCTCAAGCAGAAACATTTTCAGAATCAAGAATATAAAAAGACAAGAAAAAGCCCACCCCAAACTTCTAGAAGTCTCACAGCTGCTATTGCTGATCACGTGTGTGACTCAGAGGGTAGACTGCACGCTATAAATGGAAATGGGTTACTTACAATTTGACTGATAATGTCTTAGTTTTAGTAAGAAAAATGTCTTTTGAAGAAATACTATAGTGGGGTGGCAAGCTGTACCATATGTTCTTTGCTGCAGCTGACTTTATAATACATCTCGGCTACACTCAGCACTGTATAGCACTGATTGCATTGTAACTCTTATGTCCTCTGCAGATAAAGTTATGGAAATATAATGATTGCACTTCAGATACATGCCAGGACTGCCTCCACTATTTCAAATCATCAGACGAGAAAGGAGCACCTGCTTGCCTAGGCTTTCCCCACTTGTTTAGCACCTTCTGCACCACAAGGGAGACATCCAGGTCGCCCAGGGAGAGCAAGCACTAAAAATAAAAATTCATGCTTTTTGCACCAGCTTTTTACTGGAGCTGCGCTTTGAATGTGAAGTACTTTGTGATGAAGGATGGGTACCTCGTGACCTAGCACAGGGCAAAATATTAACTACATCTTCCCAGGCCATTCCTTCCCAGGGCTAACAGAGGACAAGATAGCCAGGAGAAAATCTGGATAATGCCCTCCTCTCTGAGGCAAAACAGATCTGGAAATGGTAGCTGTTGCACCCCAAGTTCATCTTGAAATGGCTTGTCTGTTGGGAAGTTCTTTGGACTGCCTCCTGCTGTACCTTCAGGAAACGCTGACACTGCTTGCAAGAGCTAGTTTGACCAACACCCCTGCTATTATCAACCTAATAAAGTTTGATGTTGTGAGAAGGTTGAAGCCATCCAAAACACTGTCGTGTGATCTCCTGGCGGTGCCTTACTGGGTGAGAGCTACAAGAGCCCCAACTCTCCCTGTGTCTCTGGATAAACAAACCAGCAAGATATCTACCTGCACTTGACAGCCTGGCTACGTATTTACATTTACAGGGAAAGCAATTTGTCACTGTGAAGCTGTCTGTATGGGATGAGCCACAGAAAGAAAGTTGAAAAATTACTTTTTCCCTGAGTATTTTGATGCAATATCTTTGTTGGTGATTTTATCAGCAGGCCACCTTCACCATTGCTTTATATATGATATTTTAATGTAGAGTTGGACCAAACAATTGTCAGTCTAGAAAGTCTGTTTGCATCATGCAGTTGGCCTTGTCCTGGGCTATTCAAGTGCTTCAAAGGCTTTATCCTTTCTTATGTCAGGTAAATGCCATAAAATCATTGGAGGATGGCAGGCATCACAGAGTGAGGAGCCCCTAAGTCCCAGTGCCCAACCCTTTACAATCTCCTGCAGTGATCACTGCTGCTTCTCTATTGCCTTTTGCAATCGGGTTGGGGTGAGCATGCTGAGCCAGATCTCCACAGCTCTTCCTCTAGCTGCTCTGCCCCACCTCCCTGCCTTCATGTAGTATTTTATTTTTCTCAATTTTTACCACATTTTGGAGACTGTGCTAACCCACATCAACCAGGGCTCGCCGAAGTCTCAGGTGGGGCAGGTGCTCAAGCTCTGTTTTTCCAGTGGTGGCCAAGGCTGGTTTTCCCAGTTCCCCATGTACCTCCAGCATGTACTAGGGTGTGATGTCCCCTGCATGGCTGGTTATAGAGATATTAGGTACATGTCACCTCAGGAACACAAAAAGGGACTGTGCCAAGGAAGAGAACTTAATCCTTCTGTGTGGTCCTAAACAAGGAGGCCTTGAAAAGTTATCATTTAACCCACACACTTAGTAAATCATTTTATATAAGGCCATTGGTGAACAAGCAGGAAAAAATGCTGCGAGAAACAGCAAGATGTGGTGGTTTATGCATTGCAGCACTGAACACTTCCTTCATAAGTTCAATATCTTTATCAATGGCCTGGATGAAGGGATTGAAGGTACTCTTAGCAAATTTGTGGATTACACTAAACTGGGAGGAAGTGTTGATCTACTGGAGGGTAGGGAGGCTCTTCAAAGGTATCTGAACAGTCTGGATCAGGGGACTGAGGCCAACAGGATGAGGTTCAACAAGGCCAAGGGCAGAGTCCTGCACTTGGGACACAGCAACCCAGTGCAGCTCCACNTTAGCCTGGAGAAAAGGAGGCTGAGGGGATACCTTCTCATGGTCTACAACTACCTGAAAGGAGGTTGTGGATAGGTGGGTGTTGGTCTCTTCTCCCAGGTGATAGGTGATAGGATGAGAGGAAATGACCTCAAGTTGTATCAGGGGAAGTTCAAATTGGACATTAGGAAAAATTTCTTTACTGAAAGGGTTATTGGACACTGGAACAGGCTTCCCAGGGAAGTGGTTGAGTTACCATCTCTAGAGGTATTTGAAAGATGGGTAGATGAAGTGGTTAGGGATATGATTTAGCAGTGGACAGGTATGGTTGGACTTGATTATCAAAAAGGTCTTTTCCAACCTAGTGATTCTATGAAAACCTTATTGAAACCTGCAGAGAAAGGTGCTCCATTTTTGCCTGAATCTCTAGTTCCTTGATCTCTGATTTCTGCTTGGTGCTCCCTGACATCACTACCTGTTGGCATGTGCATGGCAGCAGATGATGCTCATTGCACTCCATGTTCCCTTCCATTGAGATGGCTTCATTCATTTACTAGGAAACAAATAACTTGCAGAGTTGCAGCTAGGTATAAGGTTTCAGCAGGTTACTGTGTTTCTGGTATTTCTTTTCCCAGAATCTCCTTGTGCTATTGGCCAGTCTTATAACTTCTCCTACCTTCCTTGACATTCTCTGACCTTCTCCACCTTTCCTTTACCTTCTCTGAATGTACCCATTGCTTCATGCTCAGCAGACATTGCTGTCTGTGGGGAGTTGGCCCATTTCTCTCTGAACTGGTGCATTCATTTGTTCTCAATAGTTTCCTGAGGCAGTGAGCACCTTTAGGAATGCTGTATGAAAAAAATTTCTCTTTTATTTGTTCTAAACTTGCTGCTGCATGATGGCACTCTGTGCACTCAGTGGTGTGCTCTGAGTGGTGCACAGAATTGTTCCCTTTTTGCTTTCTCCACAGCACTGATGGTTTTATGCACCACCATCATGTCCCCATCTTCGTCTCTCTCTTCTGTACAGAAGAACCATAGATTTGGAACACTGGGGTGATTAAAGAACTGATTTTTGAGCACGTTGGTTCAAAATTTAAAGTAATGACTTCTAACAGGACCCCTTTTCACTAGATATGTGCTGTTCAGACTAGACAGTGCATTTTTGGAGACAGAGAGTGGTTTAGGATTTTGGAGTTAACAAAACCCTACAGAAACCTGCAGAGAAAGGTGCTTCATTTTTCCCCAAATACCTAGTTCCTTGGTCTATAATTTCTGCCTGGCACTCCCAGACTTCACTGCCTGTTGGTGTGTCCATAGCAGCTGTTGATGCTCATCACACTCCATGTTGTCTTCCATCAGGTTGTCTTCATTCACTTACTGGGAACCAAATAACTTTCAGGTTTGCAGTTAGGTACAAGGTTTCAGCAGGTTACAGTGTTTCCGTTATTTCTTTTCCCAAAATCAATTTGTGTTATTGGCTCATTTGAGCAACTATATATAAAGAAGTGGTGCAAATGTTGTCGTCAAAGGAATGTGAAGGCCTGATTCTCTACCTGCTGCAAAAAGGAGTGCTGAGGGAGTGGCAGGCAGATATGCCCAGAGAGGATTGGGTTGGACGTTAGGAAAAGATTTTTTACCCAGAGGATGATGGAGCACTGGAACAGCTCCCTAGGAAAGCAGTCATGGTGCCAAGCCTAACAACAACCAAAAAATGTCTGGACAACACACTCAGACGCATGCTGTGAATATTTGGGTTGTCATATGCGGAGAAAGGAGTTGGACTTGACGATCCTTGTCGGTTCCTCCTAACTCAGGGCATCCTGTGATTCATATACGTGTATATATCAGCCTAAATGCATCGTATCTACTGAATGCTTTATGGGGCGGGGAATGCACAGGGTAAAGGTTGAAAGGAAAATTTAATATTGCATTTAAACAGTGACTCAGTGATTTCACAGAATCACAGAA
>WAAB01014875.1:776-24795 GCA_013389865.1 Piaya cayana | reverse complement strand
GATTCTATGATAATAAACTCCGGTCAACTCTGAAGCTGTTTGAGACTTCCTGCTCAGTCTGGATGCAAAGAAATCTATTGTACCTGACGGGACTCATCTCAGGGTGATGAAAGAGGTGGTTGATGCTATTGCAGGTGCTGTCTCCATTATTTTTCAGTGATCTTGGGAGTCTGGAGAGGTCCTAGTCCACCGGAAGCTGGCAAATGTTGTCCCAGATTTCAAGAGGAATAAGAAGGAAAACTCTTTTAATTACAGGCCTCTTAGTCTCACTCCAGTACCTGGTAAAATTATGGAGAAGGTTATTCTGGATCTGTTATTTTTTATTTTAGCAAAGCCTTTGGTACTGTCTCTTACAGTATTCTTCTAGATAGAATGTCCAGCATACAACTAGAAAAGTCCATAATATGGTGGGTGAACAATTGACCGGTAAGGCACAAAGGTTTATAATAAATGGGATTACATCAGGTTGGCAGCCGGCCACCAGTGGTGTTCCCCAGAGCTCAAGTTTAGGGTCAGTGTTCTTTAATGTTTTTATAAGTGATCTGAACATAATAATCAAACGTACATTAACTCTGATGATGATGCTAAATTAGAAAGACCTGTGGACTTTCTTTCAGGTAGAGAAGCATACATAAAACCTTGGGAATGAGATGTTGGAGAACAGCCCTGCATAAAGACGTCTGGAAGTTTGGGTGGATGGCAAGTTGATATGAATTATCTGCTTTGGTAACACAAAGGATCAACTGCATCCAGGGCTGTGTCAAGCACAGTATTGATAGCTAGTTGAAGGAGGTAATGGTTGCATTCTGCGTTGCACAGTTGCAACCCAAGCTCAAGTACCATGTGCAGTTTTTTGGTACCTGAACATAAGATGGCTGTCAACCTACTACAGTGATCCAGATGAAAGTGACCAAGATGGCATAAGGTCTCAACGGCAAGACAGGAGGAATGGCTCAGATCACTTGGTTTGTTGAAGTTGGAGAAAAGAAGGCTGAGGAGTGACCTCATCACAGGCTACAACTGTGTCAAGTGGGGCAACAGAAGGGGAGGTTCTGATCTCTCTCTGGTGACCAACAGTAAGACAGTAGGAAAATGATTAAAGCTACATCACTGGAAGTTCTGATTGGACATCAGGAAAAAATTCTTGACTGAGAGTGTGGTCAGTCACTGAAAAAGTGTCCCCAGGGAAGTGGTCATGGAACCAAGCCTGTCAGAGTTCAAGGACTGTTTGGATGGTGTTCGTAGTCATACGATTAATTTTAGGTAGTCCTATGAAGGACAAGAAGTCGGACTTGATGGTTCTCATGGGTCCTTCCAACTTGAGATATTCTATGATTCTATGACTTTACTTTGAACAATTTTAATTTCTAAGTTTTCTGGGGAACAAAATATGTGCTTACTCCATCTAGCTGAACAGGCTCTATTGGACACCACAAAACTCACTGATGATTACTAAGAGTTCAGAATCAACTATATGAGTACAGGGTGACAAAGATGAAACTTTAAATCTTTCTCAGAAAATACTTTGGAAATACACTGAGAGGGAGAATGGCTTTTTCAACCTTTAAAACAACTGGACTACTGCTAAATTTAAGATCATTTGAAGTCTAACAGCTCTTGGCAAGAAGCTTGACATATTCTCCAGCAATTACAGTAATTTAATTGTAGTTATCTTACAGCATTAAAGTGTACTAGGCAATTTCCTGTAATAAGTTTGATTAAGATACCTCTCATACATCTACAGTCATTTTTAAGTCTTCTTTAGAAGAAGATAAATCATGCCCCATATAACCTGTTCCTTTTTATTGCCTGTAAAGAGCTTCTAGCCCATAGTCAAAGACTACTTTGTAGACCAATGTATTTGGCCAGTTGAAAATTATTCTTCATGTTTACTAGGTTCGGACAGGAGCGATTCTCAGACTTTGAACTCATATTTTGCCTTTTTTTTTTTCCCCTTGTTAGAATGACCGGTGTTAAACTACCGTATGCTTTCCTGAAGTAGGAATGACTCTATTTATGAACACATCACTACAAGCCCCAGCAATAATAAGGTATAAAAGTGGTCTCAAAAGACAAAGAAACACAAATCTAGAATGTGAGTTACACAACATACATGGGTAGCACGAGGAGACCTAAAGTCACAGTAGAAAAATAAAACTCTCTTCCTAGCATTAGGTACTTGAGCTCCTGGTTTATCTATCATGTTTCCAAAGAATAAATGATGGTACCAACTTAAGCACAGAATAATTAGTCAAGTCCTAAGTAATTTATATAACTATCCCAGGTCTTCAGAGGACAGATCTTTGTAGTTGTAGTAAAGTACTAAGTCTTTCAGTGTTTGAAAGAAAGTCAGATCTTTCTAGTGACCTTAATTATTAGCTAAGCCACAGCAAAATTCCAGTCTTGACAAAACCAAATGATAATTAATATTTCTGTATGCAAATGTACATATGCAGAAATATTAATGAATGAAAGTTTTTACGTTTTTACAAATACTGTCATCTAGCTATCAGTCACAGTTACCAGTTAGGAGCAGTATAGTAAGAATAATCTCTTTTTTGAGGTGATTCTTGACTTTTAAGTTGACTGGCATTTATTAGCCCTGCGACTTGTAAAGAATTAGGCAGCCTTATTTAGAAATGTCCAGGCTCTTTATTATTAAGGTCTTAGCATGAATATCTTGAGGTGCTGTTTTCATTGATTTAGACTGAATGACAAAGCTTTGTATTGAATACTTGAAAAACACTTCCTTCATTAAACTAGCCATGAGTACAGGAAGGAGAATTCTGTTAAAATTCTCTCAGGTTTTATTATCCTTGAGCCTGAATCTAAACATGACTTTGTTAAAGGTCAGTTTCATGTCCATCAAGTCATGATCGTACCTAGAGAATCCAGAATTTCTATTTGTCTTGTTTCTCACGTTGTTAACAACTTTATCGATTTTCTAACTATTGTGATTTTGTTTCACATTTCCTTTCTGAAAGGATAATACTTTGGAAAAAAGTACTGATATCCTTAATACAAGGAAAGAAGATATATAAATGAGGCAAAGGTTGTGTCTGGTGCTTATGCCATTCGTACTTCATGTTTGTGATGACAAAGACTGAAACATCGAAAGGCTACAAATATGCCCTGGTGCTGTTAGGGAAATGTGGCACACAAACAGTGAAGTAAGACAACAAACAGACATTTATAGCAATAATTCAACAGTTAACATTGTTCATATTTATCCATGGCAAATGCTATTATTCTTTAGTAACACTAGTTACTTTCTGTGGCTGTTTAACACACATGGTACACTGTTTTCTCTCTATAGATGATTTCACAAACAGTGAAGTTAAAATCATCTGACAAAGCCCTGAAATAATTGTGGCACTTCCTATTCTAGAACTACACTGAGAACTTTTCTATTCCAGCATGAAACTGACATAAAAACATGACTGAAGAAAGGGGGATGGAAGGGGAGAGAAGGGCATGGAAAGGCAATAAAGAGAAGGGAAGGGGAGGGAAATAGTACATATGAATTCAGCAAATATAAGTACAACACACTTACATATACAAAGAAAATGTTATAACTTATATAAGGAATCTACAGAGAACAAGAAAGATAAATTAAAAGAAATAGGAACATAATGACAGTTTATGCTTTGTATAGCATTTAAAGGAAAAGACATTTTTAATGAAGACACTTACACCCATTGTTCCTTACATTCTTCAATATGTTACACCCTCTGCATTATGAGCTACCTTTCCATATTTAGTGTCCTTATGATTTTTTTTTTTTGCCTGATTATGATGCTGATGCCTTTGTACTTTCGTACAGGGAAAGTAACCAGTGGTAAAATATCCTTTCATGTAGGAGGTAGAAACATTATTGTTGTTGTGGAGGTGTTTAGCTGTTGTTGGGGGAACTGATAGAGTCTTCAGTCCTTGAAGTCTTCCATTTACAACCTCAAGGCTTCTTGTAATATATAGATTATTGTTAGTAGTTAGTTTACATTATATGAGAGTAATAAACAGTTTTGCCCTTCTATTTTCAATGCCACTTATGATTTTAAAGAGACCAGTCTTAGTTTTCTTTCATCTTTCCCTTTCCCTTCTTTCCATTTCCTAGTGTATTTACTGAGTGTCCACGCAGAAGGCACACTGTAGCTTTGATTGCCTGCCTACATTTATGAACCTTATTTAGACCTTTTGCAACAGGAATGCGACGAGGAGTTCTCTAACTATGCTTAGTCATTTGATGGGTTTTCACAATACCTTTAAGGATATTTTCTGCTTTCTCCTCCATTCACTTTGTAGTTTATCTTAGTACCTGGTATACTTTCACGTTCATTCCTATTAAGCACTACTGTTTTTACAGAACTACCTATCAAAATCTGAAGATCTAGTTCCTGAGTGATGTTACCAGTCACTTAGTACTGTGCATTCCATTTACATCTGTCAGCTGTGAGAATAATTTTGTATTGTTACTAAACATGTTCACTTCAACACTCATGACTTTTTTGAAAGCTTTTATTAATATGCTGAACAGAATGGGATATCTACATCCAAATTCATAATGGCTTCCTTATTTTGAAGAAGTAATCATTTGGTCCCTATGGGTTTTTTCTGTAGTCCTAACTTCATTTATAGACTTTTACAGATCTTTACTGGGGACTTGGGCAACAGTTTTTGAAAATCCTGGAGCACTCTAATAGACATCATGAATTATGGGTTCCCTTTACAAAAGGCATTTCAGCTTGTTCTCAATGTATAACACTAGTTTGTGGGCTAGTTAATACATTCTTTTAAACAACCTCTACATTTTCTTTAAAAACATGTCAGTCTATAGATCTCAGGATTTCCTTTGAAGCTCTCTTCAAAAACTAGCATTTTCTACCTTTATGTCACTGTCTTGGACATTGAAAACATACCTTCAAGTAAAACGGCTATTGACAACATAGTTTCAAGCAAAAGTGTCCATCACTATTTTATCTCTAAAATGCTTTTAAACCCTTCTCTGACTACTATGCGGTCCTAGCAATTTGCTATGGTTCTTTTTATCAGTCTGTTCAGCAATGTCTTCCAGTAATATCTTCCAATTTGAAACAAAATCTCTAATGCTTTTCATGTCTTCATGGCCATGTATTACTCAAGTGCTCCCTTACACTTCACTTGTATATTGATCCTAATAACTTTCAAATGTAATTAGAATGCCTGGAAGTTATTTTGAGTGAATTTTGTAACTGTTTGGTTTAGAAAAAATAAAAAAAAATATGAAAAAGACAGAATTATTTTAGAAAAGAAATGTAGGATACTGGCGTACTGTGATAACACTGTGCTTATAAGGTAAGTTCTTGTTTCACCATCAAGGTTGAAAAAGGGACATTTTCTACTGAACAATATATAATAGCTCAAATTGGCAGTTAACATTGCAGCCCAATACATACAACCTGGCATTTTGTGATTCAAACACTTTTGTTGAAGAAGAAAACATATATCTCAACTTTTCACACCCATCCCTAAACAACCTACCAGCCTGAAATCAGTTGTCAAAAATGCATTAAAAGTACATTCCAGGAGATGAAAACTCACTGGAGTATTCAAAGGAAAAACATCAGAGCAAGCTCTCTGACCTTTTGACCCACACTCGGTACTGTCTAGTGTAAACAAAACTTGATGTAGGTCAAAATATTAAAAATTCTATTCTAAGTAAGCTTCACTTGGGTAAACAGGATGCTCGCTTTGTATGTTTTTGTTATTTGTCCTTTATGAAGTTTACTCTCTAAACATATAAATATATATGTTGATTTTTTTCCTAAATATTATGGCTATTTTTATTTCAGCTAAAAAATGTTCTGGTGTTATTTTAACAATCAGGTTTTTCAAGGTAGTGACAAGAACTTCCTCTTTTCTCTTTCTTATTGCAAAAATGGCTTTTCTAGTCATTTTACCCCTTTTCACATTGTGCACAAAGCTGAGACTAGATTCCAGAAACAGATATGTATCAGCTCTTTTGTCTTGCCAGAGTAACATAAAAATCCCTATGCACAAATGTCTCAAACATCACTATTTTTAATAATGTAATGGGAAAAAATGAGCAGTCTCCAGTGAACTTGTATATGCAGAAGCCAATATTCAGAAGTGCTAATTCTAAGAATTGCAGTATGACAGGCCTACTTAATAGAATGAAGTAAATATTTATTTATCAAAGATAAATTGTGCATGTGTGATTCTTTACAGTGGATGTCTTACAATTTGAAAACAATCTCCCACAGGATCTTTTTCACTGCATTCAGACTAATAAGCATCTTCCCAGGAATACTTCTTTCTATCTGTAGCACAAGAAAAGAAGATGGCAAAAAATAGAGATTGTACTGTATTTTGAATGTACTCTAGTGATTACAATACAAGATCATCTTTAATTCACATATCTGTGACACAAATACATGAGATTTTTTTCATTTAAATGAAATTTTAAAGATGTTACTGGAAGTCAATTAATTTAAAACGATTCTAATTAAAATTTGATTGGTTATGCAGTGTGAATGGGAAGTCAATTTTTCATCTCCATGATTTTTCCTCGGAGACTAGAGTAATTCTACTATACATCAGTAGAACTTGAACACTGCTGCAGTTTGATTAGATCAATCTGCATGATACAGAATAAAACAGAACACACTGAGATGTGGTGTAGCTCAATAAAACAGCAAAATATTTATCTAGTTTTCAAATTATTTCAAAAGAAAATGCAAAAACTTATTTTGAAAGCTCTCAGTTGTTAGTTCATTTTTTCCTTAAAAGCATGTATATTTTTTAAGCGTTCAACTTTTTTTACATATAGAAAAATATTCTAAAGATTGAGTATTTAATCTAAGATTCCCTATAACTGTAGAAGCTGGTTTTACATAGATAGATGAGTGTTTTTCAGGCAAGGGCTTTAATTTGCCACATAAAAACTACTCCAGTAGTACTTTAAACCTAATTTATAGTGACCCAGTATTTGAGGTTCATCCCACCAAATCTTGGACAATTAATCTGTTTCCCTTTAGGAAATAGAGTTAGACATTTTGCCTTCATCTGAATGTCAAGGACAAAGCCCTGAGCATCCTTGTCTGATCTCCTGGCTGGTTCTTCTTTAAACAGAAGGTTGGTCTAGAGAGCTCCTGAGGTCCTTCTAAACTTTAACATTCCATGATTCTGACAGAAGAATGATAGTCCAAAAGACATTATGTGAGGTTCTTTTTTCCACTTTGGCATTTATTGAAATTCTATATAGATTTTTTTTTCACTGTTGCACCACAATCAGGTGACTATCAGTATGAAAGGAGGTTTATTTAAAACCAATGTTAATATACCTTATGTTGTCACAGCAATGTATACAATAAAAAAACCCCCAACCATAAGAACAAATTCACAAGTATTTTCCACAAGTTCTTCTGTGAATTAGCGTGTATTACAAGGTTTGACATTTCTAATGCAAAGTGCTGAAATCCAGTGCAAAGTATTAACTGAATATGCAATATTGCAGTGCCCTTTATCTTGCAAAGGCAAGCTCCAGGTAGAATTCAGGATTGTTGGATGTTTTTTGTGTGCCTATGTGGGTACAACACATGGTGGAGTGTGGGACAGGAATGAACAACCAGGAAGACTAAAGGAAACCCAACTATTTTGTTTTGATGTAACTATTGGCTTCTGCAAGTTTGAATGGATTGTGAGTTTATAAGTTCCTGAACTCTCTTGCTATTTTCAGAGGGAAGAAATAGCAATTCACAATGTGTCAGGCCCCTTACCGGCTAGAGGCATGTAATCTCATCATTGTTTTAGAGGCAAATAAATACGTTCCCAGCTTTGTTCTTAACTAAGTACTGAAGTTAGCTGTGATGAAGCTCAGCCTGTGTAACTGACAGAATTTTAGTTCTGAATGCCTATGTATATTTTTCTATAAAGAATGGGTAAATAACTTGTTGATAGGCATAAATAGCACTCATTTGAATGATATTGTAGTACAAATACTATTCACATTCAGTTAGATTTCAAAGCTTATAACGTAATACCAGACCTAGAGCAGAATTTAACCGATTTGAATCCATCCATAAAAATACTATTTTTTTTCCAAAAGTCCTTTAACACAGAAAATAACATTAATTTAAGCAACAGTATTTTTTTCAAGCTATTCCTCATTATTTGCAATTATTCAGCCTTTATTCCCAGCTACAGAGGTTGTCTTCATATCAGCAATTCACATAAAGAAATGTATATAAAATAATATTACAAATTATGATATTAATATCTTAATAATTTTAACAATTGCTTAATGTTATTTAGTGCTGAATGAGAACTAATTTTAAAGGGTTCTTTAGCTATTTATGGCTTCCTTTTTGTTTTAGCAAAAGAGAATATTCTGAAGAATAATATGTTATATCATACTATGCAATGGCCACTCTAAAGAAGGTTGAAGCACAGGACAGGAACTATTACTATGGTTAATGATAAATGAAAATTCAGAGAATTAAAAAATTTGTAGTTCTTGACAGCTGAAAACTTTCCAACTTTCTCCCAAAAATTATAATATAATGTTAGGAGAAAAAAAACTTTCTTTCTCTACCTACCCAGAGAACAACTTACTCAAAACTAGAGCGAAGAGTAATATAACAGATCTCTTGTTTTTCCAGGGTTCTATTTATTTCCCCCAAAACTATGTCCTACACTGCTTCTTCTTCAGCGGCCTCAGTGAGACTGTCGGATTCCTTCTCACTCCATCCTTCCCTGACAGAGCAGACACTAAAACTCAATCTTCCACCTCTAAGAAAATGGAGAAATACACATCTTTCTTTGAATGAGTAAAGAAGTTGTATTTAAAAAAAAATAAATGTAAAATTTAAAATATATTAAAATTAAAAATAAAATAATAAAATGTCTAACTAATACCTTCAATATCAATAGTGACACAAATCATCAATACCACAGATGCACTTAACTCTATCGGTACATGGGTTTATGGCTGACTGCATTGATAATAGCACTTCAGATTACCTGAAATGCTGTATGCTGGCAAAAGCAAGCCTATTCACTAGGAGGCTATCAGTACATTGAACAAATTATAGTTACTACTTTAAAATAACTTGTTTCCTAAATCTCCCTTTCTCCCCCTACTCTAGATTCTAAAATAAATCAGTTAATTCCACGTCAGAATTTTATAGTTACACACAGTACTATCAAGCAAGAGGATGAGACAAAGCAGGGGATCACCATAGTGGAAATTTTACAGGTGTTACAGAAATGAAAGTTTATCATGCCAGTTCATTTAAGTTCCACTTATGCTCAAAGCACTCACCAAGAAACTAAAAGTGAACAAGCCCTGTAGGGCCTATTCAAAAGCATTAGCATTAAAACAGCCCTCACTGTGCCACTTAAAAGTTACAAGTTCTAATTTCATGTGGGAGTTATGGAAAAAGTTTGTCTCTACTATGATTGTATCAGACTGATTTTATCCCCCTCATCTTACAAAGTCTCCATTTTTTTCCACGTATAATTGGCATACATTGTGGATATGTCTCTAATCTGCACAATTATCTACCTACACTGCCATTCAATTAAAAGATCACAGTGTATATTGTAGCAGCACAGTCTTGAAAGGCCACAGTCTCTGTATTGAGCTAAGAGGTTTGCTATCAGAAAAAGCGTATGCACTGATTTTTACCTGACATTTCATCTTTGGTGTAGCTTAGCATGTACAAGAAATATGAAAAAAGTAATCCTCAGTCTTTTCCTGACAAATCTTTAATAGAACAGCAGTAGCTGTGTTGGTGGCCTTGATTCTGAATTGAAAAGTCAGTAGTAGCACTATAATGCACCATCTATCCATTCACACGCTTAAGGGAATGAAAGCTGAGTGCTATCCTTATAACAAGACACTTTAATATTTATCAGTACACACAATAACTCATAAAAAACCAAATTGCACAAAAGTGTTTGAATTACTGGAAGAGATTTTGTGATATATTATTAGCTATATTTTCAAAAATTATATACTCATGCATTCAGAACATTGAGTCACAAACTGTAAAGTACTACAAGTTAACCATCTTAAAGCACTTTTAATAATATATATTTTGTCCATTCATACATGAATTTTATTTTCTAGGAAGTCAGTAGTTACATTTTGGAGGAAAAAGACAAGAGTTAATTCCTGTTGATTTCTCCTGCCTAAACAGACCAAGAAAGCAGGGTCTTATCCACAATCCAGCACATCAAAGTCCACTCTATGAATACACTCTGTGCAAATCCACAGGGAAAAGTGTCTGGGATCCCATCTATTTAGTCAGTTGCATAATAACAGAGACTTAATTGTTTCCTCCTGTGCTCTTGCCTGTTTCAACAACTGATCTACATAATTCACTCACCTAGTCCACTCTTGTGTATTATTAGCTTCTTAGTTTCTGCTTTTCATGAAAAAAAAAGATTATTTCATTGCTTCCCTGTACTTTCACTACACATTCATGTGCTTTAAGGTTTATTTAATTTTCTGTCATCTAATCTATTGTACTTTGTCATTTTGCATCTGAGCTGAAATATTCCCTCAGCTTCACTTCACAAATAAAAGCCTCCTCCTCCTCCTTTCCAGGTAATCTGAGTCAAAATCATGTGCTCTTTATAATAAATTAATTTTATTTTTTATCTTGTCTTCTCCAGTGTGTTATTTAATAAATTACATGCCCATGTCTTAACTAGATCTGGATGCTTTTAGACCTCAAATTGCTAAAGGAAACCTGGAATTTTGATGTCACACTACTCATATACAGATTGGACTACTATGTGACTTACAGCTTTAGGCTCCTGTGGTCTCACCCCTCCTTGATCCATATGTCCTGAAGATATGAGTTAACTCTACCACGGTCACTCTTCTACCCGCTTCTTAACTCAGTTGTGTTATTGTTATCATTTAATAACAAAGTTATTAAATCCTTTACCCCCTTCCTTACATTCTCTGGTAAAATTGTCTGTCCATACATTTAGTATGGACTTTCTCTAGGAAAATGTGATGAAGCAGTCCAGGAAATTTTATTTTCACATTATAACCCTTTCACTTATTATGTATGTCAAGGCTTCTCATCTACTTTTTTTAAGAGGTTTTATTTTGTTCAACTGCATTAAAGCAAAATAGCTCAATACACTGTTAAACAAAGGGCAGATGCTTTGAATATTATTTAATTTTGAATCTTAGTATTAAAATCTAATGTATAAATTTAATACTACTCTATGGCCCAGAGAATAGACACAGATTAAGTAGATAAAATATGCATAGTTACTGTGTAATCCTCTGCAGCTTTTTTGTCCACTTTATTATGCTGTACGTACTGTCATAAATCAGCAAGCTATGAAGAAAGAGTGCTCTAAGTTTCTCTTGTATCAGCTTTAGCAAAGGAGATAGGTAATTTTAACCATTGCCTCCTTAAAACTAGTGTTAAGTAATAAAAACCAATACAAAGCTCATTCCTTGGCGCAGATGAACAGTGATTATGTACAACGTTACATTCTTTTCTGTGTTATCAACATCCAAGTACCTAGAGGCAGAGTGTATGCAAATATCTCTTACAGTCAAAGTATATCTGATGCTCTATTCCATTTCTTGAATTAGACACATAACATAAATTGACATGTTTGGCCATCATCATAGCTTCTTCCCCCTGTCTAATACATGGTATTGAACCACTATATCCAGGTTCATTGGCTCAATGGATTCCAAAGACTCCAGATACAAGTGACCTATTTTTAGAGATAGAGGAGTAGTTCTCCAAACCTTGCTGTGCCCATCTGGTAATATTTTCTTAGGATCAACCTAAAAATTAAGAAGACCTAGGAAGGAGGGGAATGGGTAAGGAGACCAGAGTGTGATATGACAGTGGAGGCATGGAATGCCTACATCCTGCGGAACCAACAGAGTCTAAGCAGGATACCTTATTGCATCTCAAATGGAATTCCTCAATAACTAAATCCCACGCTGCACTGTTGATCTTCTTTGACTACAACAGAATGGGATGGACTGACCCTGGGCAACATCTTGCTCAGTCTCCCTGTCCCCAGAAGAATGGAGAAGAGAATCACTGGAGCAAAAGGGAGGAAAAAAAAAATGTATCGAGATTAAGAAAATTTAGTAAGTGAAAGAAAGGAAAAAACTCATCACATGACACAAAGGCAATTACTTGGCACNTCCTGCTCAGTCTCCCTGTCCCCAGAAGAATGGAGAAGAGAATCACTGGAGCAAAAGGGAGGAAAAAAAAAATGTATCGAGATTAAGAAAATTTAGTAAGTGAAAGAAAGGAAAAAAACTCATCACATGATACAAAGGCAATAGCTTGGCACCTCCAACCAGAAGGTCAATGCCCAGCTGATCTCTGAGCAACTGCTACCTTGGAGAGACCACCTCCAGCTTTTAATGCTGAGCACCATGCTGAATGGTATAGGATATACTTTGGGTCAGGAGTCCCAGTTGTGTCCCCTCCCAACTTCTTTCCCATCATGGTGTCTACTCACTATGGGGTAGCATGAGAAATAGAGGTGGCCTTGGAACTGTTCAGGCACTACTCAGTGGTAGTGAAAACATTACTGTGTTATCAACACTATTTTAGTCACAAATGTAAAACACAGCACCAGAAGGGCTGCTGTGAAGAAAATTAACTCTATTCCGTCCAGACCTAGAACACAGAAGCTCAGAAAAATCTTGATTTCTAAAATGTGGAATTAAATTCCACCCACATAATAATTAATACTTTTACTTATTTTTCCTTTTTTTTTTTTTTACTTTTTTCCTTCACCCCTTCTGCTCCCAGATCTTAATAAGTAAGACATCTTCTTTCATTTTTTTAATGCAAGTAACTGAACTGTGGAACTTTTCAGAAATTAATTTAGTAGTATGTACTCTGTCAGAAGACAAGATGTATCTCTAATGCTTTTCCAGACCATAAATACAATCTACATAAAATGTATATTTTGCTGATGCTTTCACCAGAGATTTTTTTAAAAATGGAGGAAAAGAAGAGAGAAAAATGAAGATTAAATTGTCTTAGAAATGATCTCTTATTATTATTTTAGTACATCTATATAAGCAGAAGTAAAATTATAAGATTTAAAAAAATGAGTAAATTAGCCAAGTGAGCTGGGGAGGTGAAAAAGAGAATAAAGTTACACCTGCTATACATATCATCAGTTTCTCATTATTATGTCAAAAGAATAATAATTAATATTACATTTTAAAAGATAAATCAGTTGATTTAATTGTAGGTCATTATCAGACTGCATCTATTGTGGTCAAAATCACATAATAGCTCTCATTGCAAACATGAGTGAGATAACTGGGAAGAAAAAGATGTAGATTCTGAGGAGAGAAATGTAGTGTTATCAGAAAGCTTCAGATCCTTCTGTGCCTTTTTCTGTACTTTAAGAACTCTGAATTTTATCCCAGGGCTAAGATTATGGTTAGATTGACAAATGATACTTAAGTAATTTGTTCACCTGGCAAAAATGATTGCAATAAGAACAAAGGAAACCACAACCTTCATTTGTCCTTGTGACTATAATAGCTTGAGTACTATATTCAGAAAGAAGTCTTGTTAAAAAGACCTGTTATAAAGACCATAATGAGTATGAAAAATGTTAAGGAAGCAACCAATTTATCTAGCAACCTTTATATCCTTGTCTCATGGTGTTTTTCTTCAACTCTGGACATGGAATTTTCATTACACTACTCCAACCTACCTTGCTTTTTGTGTCTGGTTAAAGATGAGAGACACGGGCTGGTTGAGCATATCTATGTTGTTCCATTTCAGGGGCGGATGTAAAAACAGAGAACATACACTTCACAAAGCCATTAATCAGCATTTAGTTTGAGACATTCTAGGAGATTTAAAAAACTAAGCAAGAATAGTCAAGTGAAAGGGAGGCCAAAGTGGGAAGGCAGAGTAATTATTTATACAACTGAATTAAGAATGAATGCATTTATTCATTTCTTTAATGTATGTCGCTTTGATGGGACTTATATTAGGTAACTTTATCTGTCTAAAAGGTAAGTCATTGTGTTAGCATTTGCCCTAGGTTCCTTACAGATTCAGGGGGAAATGTAGATGTTTCCAGCTGACAGACACTATTCCTATCTCAGTAGGATCTTAACAAAATTCAATGTTTTGTTTTACCTATATAAGTAACACAATTAATGCTTTCAGATTGTAGCTTATTTTTGTGCCCCTTCCATGTGCTTTTCATGTTTGCTTTCTTGGCAAACACTGCCTGAACCTCCAGAAATCCATTTAAATTAAATAATTCTTTTTGTTGTTGTTAATGTTATGGTTTGTGTCTTAATTTCCCAGTGAGGGTGGCAGTCTGATTCCTGTTCACTGTTTAACTAGGCTCAGTTTTGTAACAAAGCACTCAGATGTGTGTCTACAGCAAATGCAATTAATGATTACATGGACAAAAAAAGTCTTAGTGAACTTGAGATTTTTGCAAAATGTCATTTCTAAATATGATAAATATATATTCAGTATAACAACATAACTAGATTTAATTGTGTATTTTAAAGGTGTATTTACATAATCCAGTATTCTCACTCTTATGTAGAAAACAATAGAGATGTAAATATTCTTAATTCAAATGCATTGTTTTTCTAAGTACATGATAAAAACAAGCAGAAAATTTATAGGAGAACTTTTCCCAATGTGCATAAAATAACTACTCTAAGGTATATAGATGCAGCAATAAAGAGACCTGGGTCATGAAATTACAGTTTTTGCTATTTTTTGACATGTCTCAAGAACAAACAGGTGACTGCAAATTTTCAGGACTGATATAAAACTGTTGTGACAGGCTAAGAAACTGGAAATCAAAAGGAAGCATATGGTATTGTCATAAATATTTGTAATACAATATAATTTGCAATAAAATATAATATTTTGGAAACAAAAGTTTCTACTTCTTAGCAAGGATTTTAGTCACATGGTAACAGAAAGTTGCCATCTCCATTGCTTCATCTGATGAAGTTGAAAAAAGTTATATGCTTTGATCATTATTATCATCTAAAGAAAACATTTATTGATCAGTATGAATATTTTTAACATTTAACATAGTCTATATTTGGCTCTCGCCTGTCATGTGTTGGCCCAAGTAATCTTTCCATCCACAGGTAACAGCAAGATTGCATACAGATTTTGGATACTGACTGTTATCCAGACCTATTTCAGAGAATCATGGAATGATTGGGTTGGAAGGTACCTTAAAGATCATCAAGATCTAACCCCCCTGCCATAGGCAGGGACACCTCCCATTAGATCAGGCTGCTCAAGGTCCCATCCAACCTGGCCATGAACACTTCCAGGGATGGGGCATTCATAACTTCTTTGGGCAACCTATTCCAGTGCCTCACCACCCTCATCATGAGGAATTTCTTCCTAATGTCTAATTTACATCTTTTCCTTTCCAATTTAAAGACTTTCCCCCTCATCCTGTCACTATATGCCTTTGTTAAAAATCCATTCCCATTTCTTGTAGGTCCCCTTCAGGTACTGGAAGGTTGCTGTAATGTCTGCCCAGAGCCTTCTCTTCTCCAGGCTGAACAACTCCAACTCTCTCAGTCTGCCCCCATACAAGAGCTGCTCCAACCCTTTGATAGTTCTCGTGGTCTTCCTATAACGACAAATATATTTAGTTGCTGAAGAACTAGTAATCTATCTGCTTTAAACCTATCATTAGGGTTTTTTCTTTTCTAGTAAGGCAGAAAAGCACCTCCAGAGGGTGATTAATCCAATCTGAAGATAAACGCCTAACATTGTTTTGAGGAACCATCCTCTGGAAGGGTTTGTTTCTTCCCTATGATCAGAGAGCAAATCTATATGACTTTGAAAGGAATTAGGCAGACAGTGAAACTAATTCCACCTATTGATGTCCAAGTGTAAGAGTACAACATAACTAAAGGAAGAACTTGCCGAAATATCTAAACCAATCAGAATGGGATTTATGTTCAAATTTTAAAGGGCAGAAGTGACCTAAGTCTATGTATAGGTGTAGGTGAAGGCATAGTCATAGGTGTGCCAGGCTATTCACTGTGACTCATATTTAAGTAAGTACTCTGTTTTATGTACACATACTCAGTATTCAAGTCCAGCTTTAGTATTATCTTGAACTGAGACCTGAATATTAAAAGATTTTCCGTGTGAGAACATTCTGTAGTAGACTTCGAAGACAAAGACTGTCATAAAAAATAGCTCCAGTCACCAGCCAATTTCTAAGAAATTCTAACCAACATTCTTTTGTTTATAAAAACCTCTGCTCAGTCAGTTAAAATAACTAACACTGGTTTCTTTCTCAACTTGCATTAGCTAATCTAAATTCTTCAAATAGTCAGCTGACTGTAATGCTAAAGGAAATCTCCGAATTGTATGCTTTTATATAATCATAGTTATTTATTCATGGAAAAAACATTCTAGTTAATGGAAGATTTACTATCTATTTATAATTCTAGACAGTAGAACAAAACATCGGAGTAAAAAAATAGATTAAACGCTATATGCATAATCATCACACTTAAGAAAATATCTAGACAAGATGAGGGAGTGTGAAGTCAATATTTGTGCTTGGGCTGTGGAGACACTGTATCCAAGAGAATTCATAGCTTGACAAAAAACTTTGGTTGAAGCTTATATGCCACACCTTCCATCAGGACAACCTTCATAACATTAATGAAAGTTAAATTCTTGTAATAGATTGCCTGCTCTTACCCACTCTGCACATAGGAATTTAAGAAACACGCTTTCATGTAAAGGTTAATATTCTGGTTTGAGCTAAAGCAGAAGCTATTATCTTCACATTTCTGTTAAATCTATTCTAAGTAACTTCAATTTCTGAAGTGTCTACCTCTAGAAGTGATTAGTCTGATGTATGTCACTAACAGACATTGGTATGTAGATATGCCATTGTTTATTTTTATTCCTATGTATATCAAGATCATCCTAGAGCTGGTGAAGGAACTCACACCTGAAGGCAGGAGTTGACAGGACAGATGACCCAAGCACAGACAATGAAGTATTCCGTGCCATACAAGTCATGCTCAGCATAAATCTCAGGGATTGTGACAGTCAAGCCTGCTTCTTTGATGGTCAAAGTTCAGTATAGACCTTTTCCATCTGTCTGCCTCTATTTCCCATCCTCATTCCAAATCTAGTTCCTGGGACCAGTTCCTGAATGCAGCTTTCACCTACTGCTGCGTTCAGTCCAGGACTTTTCCTGCACACGCCCTGAAGCATCAGTGGTGACATATAGTCATTGAAGAAGTTTTAATTGATTGNAATTGGTTTTGTATATTTGTACATGTTCTATTATTTTTATTAACATTATTATTTTCCTTATTGTTATTGTTTCATTAAAACTGTTTTAGTTTAGTTTCCAATGTATAATTTTTTTTAATCTAATCTGGCTGTATGGTGGACTAAACTGGAACTATTGAAACACCTGCATTACTTGCACAGTAAAAGAAATCCAGATTTGGCCCAGTGTTTCTGGTTCAGAAATGAATTGTAACTGTTATGCATTGAGACAGAATTATTGGTAAGCACTGCAGAAATAACCGAACCAATTTCTTTAACACTGTAAAGACTTTCAGTAACTCTGTAACAATGAAATATTCAGATAAACTGATAATCTCATTATCTCCACATTAGAAACATAAGGTTGGGCAGGTTGTTTTTAAGTTTTCATTTCCAGAAGAAAACTCAGAAATGTCATTTAAAGTCTCCTGAAATGTGACCTGAAATTAAGGAACAATAGAGCTTTTACTGGATTTTGATCTACATTAATGCTTCATTATAATAAATTAATTTTTTTATGCAATCACATAATCTAATTCTCATGGTAATATTTCAGATAACTAGATATCCCCAAATTTAATTTTAAAAAGTTTGCATTGAACACAGTGCAGTAACGAAATATTAGTCTTCTTAGGGTTTATGTATAAAAAACACTTCTAAAGGAAAATCTGAGATCTAAAGGAAGGGAATAACTGCAGTGAATACGTGCAGGACTTGACTACTTTCAATATTATTTGTTTATAACTAAAGCAGCCTTGTTGTGTCAATAACAAATAAACATCAGCAGCAGTTCTAAGGAAACGCCTGTAAATTAAGATATATGTATTAATGTGTATCCATGGAGTTTCATTCTTAGAAAAGTGTACAGATTATTACACAGTACATCTACCACAGAATCAAGCTCTTCCTAAATAACAAGGACAATCACATTAAAAAAAATCAATCTGCAAACAGAAACAATCTCAATCAAATCTCACAACTGTAGTGAAACACAAAGTGCTTATTTTCCTATTGCAGATAATTTCTTGTGATCTTCTGAACTGCATCACCAATTTGCAATTTCCTACCTTCTATCACTCCTGGGAAGAAGAGGCTGACATATTGATAAAAATTTTAGTAAAGGATCAATTGGCAAGAGACGTCTGAGGGGTATTTCAACACCCTGCCCTTTTCATCAGATGGAGGGGGAGATGGAAAGAGTTTCCCACTAGACCATCTTTTTACTGAAATAAACAAATGTATTCTCCTTCTGTCCTTCATAGACAAGCAAAAACGTAGAATTTACAAAAATTTTCAAAAATATTGTTACAATAATTTTGGTATATTTCTGTAACTAATTGTAAAAATGTAAGATTTATTCTGTGTAGTTATAGCACCAGAAACTGCAAGAGTAGAAGACAACCCCCAGGAACAGCTACGCCTATCTGAGTTACAGAATATTACCTACAGTGACAATAAGGTAAGATAATCAGGAAAATTTCCTGGCCTGATTTGAGATGGACTACTGTTCTGATACTTCTGATAGGGAACTCCAGAACGTACAGATTAGGAGCTCTTTAAGTGTGCACTGAGAACAAAGCATTATTTACTTCCACTTGTTCTGTAAGACAATACAAATGCAACAGGCACTAAACAGTTGGGCTGACAGTTGGACTGGATAATCATAGAGGTCTTTTCCAGCCTTAATGATTTTAGGATTCTATGAAAAAAAAAAGCCTAACAATACAGGCATCAAAGAAATTATTCAATTCAATTATTTAATTATTCAATTGTTTCAATTTTCAGTCTGATAAGTACCTGCTATTTCTTAGGTACTTTATCAAAAGTAATGAACTCTGGTCTATTTGTATGTAGTTTTGGTGATAAGCTGCCCAATAACATGCTTTACATGCAAGAGCTAAAAACCAGAAGTATCGGAGCTAGTCAGAATCTATTCATCTGTCAATCATCTGCTAGGGAATACAAAGTCAAATTCATAGTATTACTGGGGTGAAATTATACAGAAATAAATTAAGCACAGTGTTCTTTCTTAACCTTAAAATACAGAGGAAAGATTACTTAATGTTCAAAAAATTGCTATATGATAAATGTTCTTCAAATCGTCAGCTATCAAATTTAGAAATTTTCCAATTCTTGTATATAATTTCTAAATACCAAATATCATTTCTGCCTATGGAGCTTTTTTATGCTGCCTTCAGAATTTCATGAAGCTGTAATATAAATGATATTTAAATTGTTCAACAAAGGCATAATGTGAATTTTTAACAGAAAGAAACAGACAGCATATGATGGAAGATTATTAACAGAAAGTGATTCTATATATGACAAATGCAAATGCACTAGCAAAAGAAATGGGTAAGATTTAGTCCATAGAAGAAGTTTTACATGCAGTATTTCATTTTTTATTATTAAGTACTTTATCCAAAGAGAATAACCCAGAAAATACTACAAGGTAATTTTTCCCTCATTACTTTTTCCCGCTAAACTCAAATTGTTTGCCTTTTAAAAAAAAATGTTTACTTTTTTGTGGAAATACATAAACAAAGCTGAATTTTATAAAGCTCAATAGGCAATCATCTTAAAAGTCAATACATCCCTGTATTTAATTTCATATTCTGATGTATTTGCATCAGAATTTTTCACCAGTACAAAAATGGAATGAATGACTGACTTAAACATACTTGCTACATTATTAAGGAAATATTAAAAATATTTAAGTTAGTATGCATACTGTATTCTATTAGACTTCATTTTCTTTTCCTCTCACTGATGCTTTTATTTCCTTGAAGTTTATTATTTCCTTGGTTTAGAGAAGTTTTAACAGTAATAAGTTGCAGCAAATATGTAAATTTCATGTAAAAAAGTACATGTTCCATGAGCCTTCCCTCATTAACCAATATGTTTTAAAACTATTAAAAATTACAGATTACCAAAGTAAAGCTTTTTCAGGTAGATTCTGGTTTTGAAAATAAATATATCAAATACACGAGGAATCAAAATGCACTAATGTTACACAATAACACTGTTATACTTTGAGGTTCCATTGTTTTCCCCAGAGATTAGAAAATCATTTTGCATGTCTGCATTTTATTGTCTCACTTGTTTCTTCATCATTTCATACTGTTTTTGTCTCTTTTTTATTATGCTATAGAAAAAAGTCCTCCTTGTATTTTGTGTCCAGAACATTTACAGATGCATTCAGAACTCTTTTTTACAGCACCTTAAGGATTAGACATTGCTTTATTCCTCCTATTTTAAAAACAACTCTTTCAATACCTGGCAGATATTCTGCTGATCAGATTCCAACAAGATGAATAAAAATATTCCCCCTGTTGCAATGACTTTAGTTTTATCACCTAACTCAATACATTCAGAATATATCCTGTATGCTATTGGACAGCGGTGAGCTGTATGATATAAAGCATTTCTCCTTGCTATTTTTATATTATCCAGTCTGGGGACAGGAGAAGTTCAACTTTGCCATCCTGGTTATTTTTTTCATTATTTAATCTAAACAATGTATTTGACAAGTATATTGCTGGAAAATTTGGGTACTTGCTTTTAAAGGCTATTAGTTATTGACAAGAGTAGTGAGTAAAATGGGGAAGAGGACTACATATCAAGTTTTTCTATGTATCATTCCACGCTGAGTCCTAAACCTAAAGGACACCCTGTTCATTTCAAATTTAGCCCCTCTTAAAAAACCTGCTTAGAAAGTAATTCTTAATGCTATCTCAATATGCTACGTAAGTTGACAAAATGATGGCTTCTTTATCATGTGGGCTTTTTTTTAAATGGAATTCTGTTCACTAGTCCTACATATTAAGGCAATTAATTCATTCAGCACTACCTGGTAAATACTTGCTACCATTCCTGAAAAGTGCATCTCAACAAAAGTCTGACAATTATGTAATGCCTGGAAATTTGTATTTTTGTACTTCAATTTCTGATTACATCAAGTCTCCAGAGCTGATTACCAGGTTCTTGTCCACCACACAAGGGTTAAAAAACCCCCCAAAAGTAAAAAAAAATAGTTTAGTAAATTCACTGTTTTTCTATTTTAAACAAAGCAATCAAATTATAATTATAGGCTGGTTAAACAAACATTATTCCCTAGGAAGGTGGTAGAACTGAACCTGGAAACCATTTCCAGGTATATGAAAGACAAGAGAATAATCAGGATAGATTCACTGAGAGAAAATAATTTTTGGCCAAGCTGATAACATTTTGTGATGAAGTTACTGGCTTAATAGACAAGAGGAAAGCAGTGGCTATTGTCTACCTTGATTTCCATAAGGCTTTTGGTACTGTCTTCCATCAGATCCTCATAGAATCATAGAATAACCAGGTTGGAAGAGACCCACTGGATCATCGAGTCCAACCGTTCCTGGATGACTAGACAGTGAAGTGGATTGAAAACTGGCTAACAGATGGTTCCAGGAAGTGGTGATCATAGTAGGTCAGTAACCCATTGTGTACCTGAAGAGTCCACACCTGTGGTACTGTGTCCAGTTATGGGCTCAGTTTAACCAAGAGAGACATTGGACATATGGGAGAGATTGCAGTGAAAGGCCTTGCGTCTCTCCTATGAGAAAAGGATGAGAGATATGTTCAGCCCAGAGAAGAGGAGGATCAAAGGTATCTACCCAAAATGTAACTGGAGGGTGGGTGCCCAGAAGAAGGAGCTGGGTTCTTTTCAGTGGTTTTCAGTGATAGGACCAACAGTGGTGGGCATAAACTGAAACATAGGAGGTTCCCTCTGAACACCAGGAAACACTTTTTCATGGCAAAAGTGATCAAGCACTGGTACAGGTTGCTGAGACAGTCTGTGGAGTCTCCATCCTTGGAGATATTCAAAACTTTTTTGGACATGGTCCTGGACAACTGGCTTTAGGTGTCCCTGCTTTGGCAGGGGTGGGGGGTGGGGGGGTGTTAAACAAGATGACCACTAGAGGTCCCTACCAACACCAACTATTCTATGATTATGTGATAAAACTTGACAGTGTACTAGTGGAAAAAAAATTATTTGTATTCATTTATTTCTCTCTACTCAGCTGACTTCCTTGTTACACCCAGACCTTGTTCAGTCTATCAGGATTTCTATAAAGGTGAATGTGTCTAGAAAATATGGTAGTTATGTCACAAATTGCATTTGGAAGCCTTCCTTTTATTCAGGCCTGTCAATTTCTACAATTAGATTTTGTCAGAAATTGGATAGTCTTCCTCTCCCTTCAAGGTAAGGGTTAGCAGAAAACTTCTGACTTCTATCTCCATTAGACTGCAATTTTTGCTTCTCACTCCTTTCACTGTGAGATGAAAGGTGATACAATACCATAGAGACCTGAAGGATAGATTACCATTAGCTTTTTCTTTTTCTTTTTTTTTTTAACCAAACCCAGAATACTTTTGAAGGGAATTTTCCATTCATTGCCTCTTACTTAGCTTGAGTTCAGCTGAATGAAACTGAACTGCAAGAGTCACTCCAGGAGTGTACCTAATGCACTCCAACAGTTAATCATCATTCAATCCACAGAACAAGTCTGGAGCTAGACTGCACTAAAACCCCTCTAATATGTATACTGCTGTTCCTCCAAAACAAATATTTTTCTCTACAAATCTCCTCGTACCAGGCCACACTACTCTCTACATAGCAAAGTAGCATTCCGTAAAGGTCAAAAGAGTAGTTGCTGCTGGGCTCAGAGGAAAAGTTAAGTGGGTTATGACTCTCAGTTATCTGTGAACAAAAGGGCAGACTATTCACTTGTCTTGTAAGGGCTCCTAGAGAAACATATTTTATATTACAGTTGAAGAAATGAAGGGTCAAGTTAATTTTCCTTTTATTTAAATTTACATTCCTAACCACTGCTGATCTGAACAGGATTTCATGGAAAACCCTACAGTGGCAGTGTATTCTCCCACTACTGGCCTCTTGGATCACTCAAAGATTTTATTTTCCTAAACCATAATATTGAAAAAGATCTAATCAAATTTTAGATATTCTGTAAATATATAAAATGTTTCTCTTGGAAGCATATGATCATATTATCCTATATCTGTTTATTTTCATGTTCTTAACTATACCTACTACTCATCAGTGCACTTCAACTCATCTGTGAAAACAGAGTGATCTAATTACCCAAGAGAACCATTTAATTTTAGTCTTCTTCAAAAAAACATTGCAGGAAGTTCTCTGGTGTTTTCCCACTGTAAGACTTATCTCATTTAAGACATATGCTGTTTCCATATGATAAGATGCTGTGTACAAGATGGATCAAAGCTGAAATAATAAAGAATTATGGTCTGAGCCAAATTAAAAAAGCATAGCTTTGTAATGCAAGAATTCTAAATGTGATTGTAGATACTCTACAAAGTCACATGGTGATAGCACTGGTGAAAAATTGTTCTGTCATCTTCACAGGTATTAATGACACAGTATTTTGTGTTTATATTAAGAATCTGAGGATTTTCTCTACCAAAATTGCACTATTTTTTTGTTTTCATTTTTAAATTTATTTTACATTTCAAGATTTCATCTAATTTACTGTTCTTCATAA
This sequence comes from Piaya cayana, assembly GCA_013389865.1. Taxonomy (NCBI): domain Eukaryota; kingdom Metazoa; phylum Chordata; class Aves; order Cuculiformes; family Coccyzidae; genus Piaya; species Piaya cayana. Next base: position 905 of record WAAB01014875.1, on the reverse strand, counting down.
TCTAGCTTGCTCCACTCTGTATTTTGCCTCCACCTCCTAGACTTAGACCTTCTTTTCTTTTTCTGTTTATTTTTTATCTTATTTGTTAACCAACATATTACCCTTTAAGAATTCACATTCCTTCCTAAT
>WAAB01014874.1:162750-175380 GCA_013389865.1 Piaya cayana | reverse complement strand
GCTACTGATGACCTTCCTGTTGGCCTTCATTTTTAGAGCCTATAAACCAAACAAGTTGACCTTCCCAGACAGCAAACCTACTGCTTGCAGGTTTCACTGTCACAGGAACACAAATAAAGAAACCTTTGCAACNACAAGTGAAAGGATGAGAGGAAATGGCCTTAAGTTCCACCAGGGAAGGTTCAGGTTAGACAATAGCAAAAAATTTCTTTGCCAAAAGGGTTATCGTGCACTTGGACAGGCTGCCCAGGGATGTGGGCAGCTTCAGTCCCTGGGGGTATTTAAAAGATGGGTAGGCAAGGTGCTTGGAAATATGGTTTAGAGTGAACGGATACAGTTGGACCCTACAATCTCATAAATCTTTTCCAACGAAACAATTCTATAATTCTGTGAAATTAGATGACATTTTAGCACATCTGTTCTGATTAGGGTTGCTGGGATCTTGACATAACACAATACCTTGGATACATGTGTGACCACAAGCTCTGATTACCATACAAACGTAGAGGGGCTAAAGGAGTGGGGTCATATTAAAGCAAGATTGTTGAAGCCTGCCTCTTCACAAAGAGACACACAAACTTAGAAAACACTTTAAGTCTTGAGAGGGCAGGTAAAACTGCAGAGGTCTAAATAAAGGGTGGAAATGAGGAGAGCATATGGTACAAAAGAAATCAAAATACAAGAAGCAGGAATGAGACCAATTGGCTGGATATCAAAGCTTTAAAGGCCTGTACAGGAGATAGCTTTGTCCCATTACAGCAAAATTAAACATATATGCTACAAGTAAAACTTAGAATACTGAGGGATTCAGGAATCAGCAAGTAGCAGCTAACAACAGGATTCAAGCTTTGGAAGATTTCTGTATTAAGTACACAGAAGGCACCAATACCAAGAGTAAGATGATAAGATACAGTAGGAGAACTGCTGAAGAAACCAGCAGCATACTTTCAAGAGCAAAGATGACAGAATTTGGAAAGATATCAGGATCATCACGAGATTGGATCAGTTTCACAACAAGACTGAATCAACAGAAAATGCCAAGAGAGAAAGTGAATCCAAAAGACAACGGATGAATGGTGTTGTGGAGAGCATAGAGCAGAGGAGGAGCATTAAAGCACAAGAAGACAGAATCTGGGTTTGGAGGAAAGGGCATCACTTTCCTGCAATTCTACTGAAAAGTGAAAACCTTTTACTTCCAAAGAAGGAAGTTACACAGGGATGGAGCTGTTAGTGGAGCTCTGTTCTGAAGAGACCCCAAAAGCAATTATAACCCTCTGGGAAGAGATCGGCACCATGTGTTGACAGGATTGCCATGAAATTATTAAAAGCAGGAGGAGGTAAATGAAGCCAAAGGCTGCACAGAGTATTTTGGTTGATTTCAGATATCTGAAAAAGTTTCAGAGCAATAGAAGGTGGTTTTCTTAAATGCAACGTAAAAGCTAGTGTGGAGCCTGCCTTTTTCTTAAATCCATAAAGCTTTCTCAGAAGGCTTTCCTTTTGTTTTTAATAAAGGAGGAACAGTTCAATAACACCAGTGGGGATCCTGGATGAGAGTTCTACCAATCATTAAATATTTTCATGAGATATTTGATAAGATATAACACTATAATCAGAATGAATATGCAGACTTAGAGATTTTAAGAAACCTTATGATGCCATATCACGGCCTTTGAGCTACATTAGAGGAATTTATAACTCCATAAAGCATTTTTTAAAAGGTAAAGTCACCATCTGCAATGAAGAAGATGGAGCATGAAGAGAGAGTAAAATCTCTGCCCCATTTAATATAAATGAGGGATTAAAGCACGGAAATGCATTATCCCCAATATTCCTCAATACGGTTAAAATGGGGCACTCACTGACATTTTCAGACTACAGTGAACATCAAAATAGTGCAGCACCTTAGGGATCCTATGGTCTGGGCAACTCCAAGTGAAGCAGAAGATATTGTACAAAGACGGGCTACTTGACAAGAAAACTAACCAAATAACCTAAAATCAAACATCTGAGAAGCCTGATTGATCACAGATTTGAGTAAGCTAAGTAGATTAGTAAAATCATTTACCAACAATGAGAAAATATCCTCAACAGGAGAAACCAAGAGCAAATTATATGACTGTTATTGTGTGAAAAGTCACATAACGTGAATTATTTAACATCTGCCAGCAAATGTTTATTTTCTTTTTTTTTAAATTATGCCTTAAGTTGTGGTATAGAAAAGTGCAACATTAAATAAATCTGATACTAAATAACTTAATAAGTAAAATATATTCAGCATTCATGCAGTGACTATTACTTTTGGATCACTAAAGAGCTCTGAGTATTCTCCAAACATTAATTACTTCAGTATTCCCATGTCATTAGTAAGGTTAATTTTTATCATTCCAAAATATTCAGTTAGGAAACTTAAAGTAGAAAAATGAGATGCCATATTCTAACCATCTATTTAGAAGCAGGAAAAAAAATTACTTGCATTAACACATTTAGAAATATTTTTGAACCTGATCGTTTGGCTCTTCGGGCTATGGGGAGTGGGGAAGAGGAGACTTGCAGGAATATTAACAGAGACAAAACTTTAGGACACACAGCTTAGGTTGTTGGACTCAATGATCTTAAAGGTTCCTTCCAACCTAAACAAATCTGCGAGTTCTGTTACAAGAACACCTGTATAGGTTATCCTAAACATGATGATCCAAAACTATGTTTATTTTTTATCAAATAGGTTTTATAACTTAGTATCATAAAAAGAGCTTTAGGACTTCACGTGAAAAAAAAAAAATTATCCATCACATTAACCACTAAAAATCATGTCATAACAATTACTTTAGATAAATACAAGTGTGGAAATGGATGTTAAAAAGACTCATACCTTCAGTTGGATAAGACGCTTAAGATACCTGCCGAGTCTGGAAACATATTTGAAGAGGTCCATCTTATTATTTTCTTGCTTCTTGCATAATAAGAGGTATTTCAGTAAAAAAAAATTGCTAAAGCTGGACAATATCATATCTAAGCATCACCTTTCAGTGTTACCATCAAAACAAACAGTTATTGTTAAATGATTAAGAACTGTCTCAAACTCAGAATTCAGATAAGGCTTCTGAACTATTATGTATGGCCTTAGCATCTAAAAACAGTTACAGGAAAATATACTAAAAAAAAGAAGGATGTAAAAGGATAGAAGACACGTACCTCATTTTACACACGCATTCTCTGACATGCTGAAAGTACCAATAACCAATAGATATGAATTGATAACATTCTCAAACAGATTTCTCTATTCTCTCTCAGAAGGTTAGATACTTTTAAGGGTTTTCTTTCTGTTGAAATGAGCACTAGTATACACACAAATAGCCACTCAGTTAAAGTCTTCATACTGTTCAATATAACATGTGAGAATATGTAAGGAAGATGAGAAATGTTCTGTTTTAGATCAGCTGTGAAATCAGTTCCATAATTCCATACATAGATACATGCTTCCTCTAGTTTGGTTGGGTTTTTTTCTTCATCGTGCCCACCCTTACATTCTTATTTTAGAAAAATTAAGTGTAAAACATATCTGAAGAGGTGCAAAGAGAAGTTTTTTACTGACTCACCTTCAATTTCCACGATCAAGGAAGTACCAATGAAGGAAAGCCCAGGGTAATAACAGTCCCCTTTCAGCTTCTCAATTAATTTCAAAGGGCACCTAGTATTTCAGCTACCCCTTGAAGGTGGTGATTTTATACACTGGAAATACTTGTAGCCATGGAAATAGCTACATGTCTGTATATACAGCCACATAGAAATCTAAACATTCCTTTTTAAAATGAAATAGCATTAAATAAGGAAATTCCCAAACAACAAATTGCCTTGGGTTACACAAGCCCAGGCTCTACAGGGCTTGCTTTTGCCAGCTTTGCTCTCCTCATTAATGTTTAACAAGCAAGTACAGCTGAAGACACTATAGGAAGGTCTGACCACCTGTAGACAATAAGTAGTTCTGCTGTTAATTTCTAGAAGCACCTAGAATAACCTTAGGAATTCCATACTATGCTCCAGAGAGGATTTGAAATAAATATCAGTGAACTACAGCTTCTTAGGTAATGATGCACTTTAAAGACTGAAAAAAATAGAGTTAACTTGTTTACTTTCCCTGGTAATAAGCATTCTGGATAGGACAACATTGCTTAAAAAAAGAGAGGGATTGTTGATTACCTTTAACAGAGACTTTTCCTTTATTGTCAAGAATCCTTTCAGATGCTTTTTAAAAAACTGGTAATGAAATTGGATACATAATGATTTATGGTTTAGATGAATACTATGAAAGTTATTATGCGTGAAGACTGAACATCTGTTAAAGTGATCCCAAACTAAAATTCTCACCATCAGGATTCCTGCTCTCTACATTAGATTATTTAGAAAATAATTATTGCTGCAGATTTTACACGTAACAAATTCCACATCTCAAGCTAAACTTGTCCAAATGTTTTTTTTATTTGGGAAGCTGAAAGGGGACTGTATACAGAAAGCAGTCAGCTATGAAAATTTAACAATCAGATGAATCTGAATGTTCCCAACAAATGGTATCTTCATGCCTTAACATAATTAGGATTTGACCTTTTAAAGACATAATTTTAATAGTGGCAACATACAGATAACCATTGTTTTGTATAGGTAAAACAGTATTTCATTACATTTCATAGGAACATAATGAATGCTAACAAGTATCCTACACTGTTATTTATATGTGCACAAATTTGAATTAAGGGTCTCAGGACCTTATATAAATATATAAGTACAGAGAGGGACGAGAAGTACTGGTGGGCCCATGCTACCATGGACAGTTTATCTCATATTTTGAAAAAAAAATTCATAGCTGCTGAATTTCCCTCAGCAGAATCCATGGACTGAGGGGATGGAGGCAGAATCCTGACAATCAGAACGTCACTGGGGCTTAGTCATTCATTTTGCATCCAACATAAATCACATTAGGAGTAAAGCAGGCCATTCATCATTTTCTGACTCTAAGTAAGAGGTCAAAAATTAAACTGGGAAAGAGTTGTTTGAAAAAATTTGCTTTTTCATGAAGCAATTGTAACGTGACAGTTGATAAAACATCCCATCTGTTGTACAGTGGTCATTTTAAAAATGTTTGCACCTGCCAACAACTAACAAAACGTAGTTAATAGATCTATTATGCTATTTTTAAACCTTTAAAATAGAAAGCCCTAACAATTACTCTGACACTTTGGTTTGATATGTATTGGCAAATGTCTGGTGTTTGAGTATGGCCATTATGTATAAGTATTTTTAAAATGTATTTTATTATAATATGTTTTCACTAACTTACATGCAATCAGGAACCCTGAGAGAAGAAAGAAACCTTAGCAAAAAACATTCTCAGAGTGGATGAAAATGCTGAATGATCCCATGACAAACATGCTTCTCCTGTACAATAAAATAACATTTTAAACTGTTGACAAAATAAAATGGTTGATCATTTTTGCCCATCTTCAGTGTTGCAATAAAATATTTTAATCCCTTTAAAACTTATACCTGCTTTTCAAATAATTTTGAAAGTCCATTTGAGATACAGAGGAAGGTAATCTTTTATGAGTGAATACAGTCAAAATTGCTCCATGAGACTACGTGGTCTTTCTTTGTACAGGGTTTCCAGTACATCCACAAAACACACACTGTATTTTTCTTATGTGAAATGTTTAGGTCGAGGATAATACAGAGTTTAGGAGATATATTCCAGAGAAGTGGTTCTTTCCTCTTCATGAGTGTATGCAACACATAAACCAGTTCTGTTGGTTTGAACAGATTAACTTTAACATCGGCAAAGGGTTGTTTTCAAAAGACCGTTTTTTGCACTACACTGAGTAGCAATGATAGAAAGTTCCGAACGGAACATTTAAAAAGGACTTTTTAAAGTTTTAAGATATAAAAGACTGAGGTCAGAATAGGCAATAAAAGTCACAAAATTGTGATGGCATAATTTTAGGATAATAATCTTATTTTAAGATAGGAAAATACTGAAACAATCATGCCAGCATAAGAAATAATTTTACCATAATTCATAACTGCATAATTTATCAAAACAATAGAGCAGTCATGGTTGGACGCAACCTAATATTCCCATATAAGATATAACTACATACTTTACAACCATTCCTCTTTACAGTTATTTTTACATTTAGTCCTCATCCAAATTAAGCTGAGTACTTCTATGTATGAATGGCATTACAAAATAAACACAACTCACAACAGGGCTTTATTACTGCTACTGCACCACCATGGCATGCAAGTAACTATGCAGTCAACTATAAACAGTAAAATGTAATCATCTTGCGGAAATAAAAGGAACATGAAAAATACAGATATAGTAGTAAACATCAATTATCTTTTTATATTTTTCATATTTACCAAAAGTCTATCGTTACAGGAGGCATTTAAATCTCTGTATCAGTCTCCCGTACTAGTATGGCAGCAAATTCGGAGTTGAGAAACTATACTTTCAACAAGCTCATACAAAACTACTAGTTTCATATTATACGGCTGTCAACATGTAATGTGTAAATGAGAACATGACATGTCTGCTACCTACCCCTCAGCATCCTCTTACTCTTTTGCATATTAATGAATTTAGAGTAAATAAAAAGACTGAGGGCCATTAAAGCTCATTGCTAGGTTATTTGCTGCGGTGACTGAGTGAGCCCCCCAAAAATGAATGACCTATAGAATGGAAACTCTTTAATCTGCGTTCTGTTGCTGAGTACTGACTGTGTGGGGTTCCATAGTGGAGGCTGGATATAAGAACAACCATTGATAGCAATTAGGATTTCTAAATACTTAATTATTTCTTTGTTATGCAGGGTAATTCCTCAACTGGTGCAAAAGTGAGAATGAGATGAAATTTCTGGGAGGAAAAAAACCCCTTCCGTACTCTACTACAAAAACAAGGGTCAAAGTGATGACTGAGATTAACAACTTCTGCTTGGAAATCAGGACAATGTATAGATACCAGCAAATTTCAATACTGAAATGGGAGTAGGTATAATAACAGCAAATTAAATGCTCCTTGGACTTGCAGTCTTGGAGAATCTCTTGGAAAAAAACCAGCAAACTTGATTGCAGAAGAAGCTTTCCCATGCTCAATTAATTTTGTTACCTGGCATGGAGGACCCACACACGCTATTTGTAAAATATATCATTCAGAATTCAGAACAGGTACTTCAATACAGAAACATGAAAGCCCACCCATCACTCTTCTGTGGCCCAGATTATGTTTTTGAGGCTCTCACAAGGTAAAGAAAAAAAAATTATGAGATGCTCAAACCAAGTATTTTTACGGAATTATCTTTCAAATATTACATGTGGTGTTCTTGGGTTACATCTATGCTAAATTCAAAAGCTGCCTACCTATTTCTGGCAATGATAAAAGAACCTACATCCAAATGATCCTCTTTAGTTTCTGCTTGCTGGAAAGAAATCTTAATGCTGATTACAAGGAAAGAACTGTAAAATTCTCATTGTTACATTTAGCTATACAAAAATGTCCTTTATTTTCCTGGAATCTGCTTAGCTTTCAATTATACAATTTCCTTCTACATTACAAAACAATGTACAGTTTTTCCTAGTTGCGTTCAAGGATTTTCCCTGCTCTGATATGTTCAGGATTAAGAATAGTAGGTATTTTGTTTCATACTTCGTTGTTATCAAGATCCACTCTTTTTATTAAAGCTCATCAAACATACTCATACCTTCCAGAAGTTTGTTCTGCTTTGGGGTATGCAGGCTGTGTGACTATAACAGAGCACAGTACCTCATGGGTTCATTCATAGATTTGCCTCCATAAAAACTGAGGCTGTAGTATAGCTTTCAATGGAAGCCGTTTAAAAAGAAAACATTACAGAATATACAATAATAGTTTTTGAATCTCAGACACAAGTTCCTTGACGTGTTGAAAGGTGATGTTTTCGATTTCTGACTCCTGAACTCTTATCTTTACAGTCCGCAGGCTTCTGTTGAGAAATGTCTATCAGTGCACTTGCAATTGCAAGACCTGCAAGATAAATAAAGGAGAAACAAAATTTAATGCCCAACTTTTCCAAGAATTCCGGAGCAGTGTGATTGTTCCTCTCAAGCCAAGTTTTCATAATTTCCCAGAAATGATCAGCTTTATTTCAGAGGTAGATAACAAGTTCTCACTGTCTAAAATGACACCTGGTATCAGTGAAGAAGCAGAGGAAGGAAAACAGGGCAGGACTTGGTTCCATTTAAGTCCCTTATTGATTTTTTTGCATGATCCTTATCTCCATTTTCTTGGTTATGTGGACCAGCTGCTCTCTGACATGACAGGAGGTCTTCAAGGTCGGGTTGTATGGGGCTGTGAGCAACCTGATCCAGTGGGTGGTGTCCCTGCCCATGGTGGAGGTTTGGAACTGGATGATCTTTAAGGTTCCTTCCAATCCAAACCACTCCCTGATTCTACTGCATCACTGCTGCAATAAAACCATGGCACATACATATAAATCACATCTATTTACAGCCATATTGTAGCTTAAGATAGTGCTGGTTCTCCATGGTTGGACTCGATGATCTGGTGGGTCTCTTCCAACCTGGTTATTCTATGGTTCCACTCCGCCCAATACATTTCAATCTCTATCCATAACAGTGCTATTCCACAAGGAAATCGGAAAATGCTCTTCACTATGTTGAACAGGCAGTCTCTGTTTTTAAACTCAGGCCAATATCAAGCTTAGTTTATCTATTATAGAGTACAATTTTGCAATATTTTTCATAGATTCTCTCATTATAACAGTATCTACTTGAAAAACTGGGCAAAAAGTATTGTTCACTTACAAGTGCTTCTACAGGCTTCTTTCTTAGTATATGATATAGTGTCAGATTCCATACAGGTTTCCAATATCCTGCAAAAACCTACCACAATTTCACACTGTATTGCTATCTCTCTTACATCACAGAAATGTTGCAAGAATTAATTCATGTGCATACAGCTCTTTGAAAATCCACGGCACTATACTGTAAAATGCTAACTACAATTATCATTGCTACATTTCAGGATATGTAAGAGCCAAGATTAATTAAGTCTTTTTTCTCACATGCACATATATTTCCTGGCAGGAGGTAGTGATGCCTTAAATTGGACTTTGATAAATTAATTTTTTTAAATCGTTGAGGTACCTTTTAAGTATCAACACTACCTAAAACCTAAATAATGCTTTGATAGTTGCTTACATGTTATCCTATCTTTAACAGCTAAGTTTGGGGAATATATTAAATGGGATGAATGCTATTAGGAAGCCGGATTTTCCATTTTTTATAAGGTATTTTAAAAAACACTTGGATATAAGATGCTAACCCCATTTTACTTAACAAGAAACAAAAAGGAAGAACTATTTTCTTCAAATCTAATGCTGCATACTGGGATATACTGGAATACCGTTAGAGTTCCATTAAAATCGGGTCACTACAGAACACCATTTTTCAAAATGTCACTCAAATAATCTGATGAAATTAATTTATGTTCTCTACGCCCCAGCATAGTTCCTTGTTATCAAAGCAATACAATTAACTGGGCAACACTTCATTATTTCAGACTGGCAGTCTAAGGGAATTTCATTTACCAAGTCAAGCTGATGCACAGACACTGCAAGCAAGCAAAATTTACATCAAAATACAACAGAGGATTTGATAAAAATGCTGTGGCTTAAATATTCATTAAAAGAAAAAACAACAAAACCAAAACATTCCCTGTATTTTACAAATTTAGTATCTAAACAACAATTGTGAACACATTTACAGTCTTTAGATTTAAAACTGTAAATCATATAGTGCTCTACATCTGTTACTTCAGTTCATAAGTTATTCCATTTACCTGCCTTCTCTTCATTTAAATTTCATACCTATCATCCAAACTGGTATTTTCCAAACCAGTATATTGTTTCTTTTTTCTTCTGACACTTAAATATAATGACAGAAAGGAACAGAACAATCAATAAGCATCCCACATGGAGAACCATTGGGTCACCTATAGTAGCCTGTTTTCTAGATGTTCACACCTAGCTGCAGAACAAAACCTATTTTCAAGTTTAGTTTGTTTTTCTACTAAATGTTATAGAAATAATCTCACCCAGTTCTGTGCAGCTAAAACAATCTCTATCTCCTTGTTAGGTTGGACTTGATGATCCGGTGGGTCTCTTCCAACCTGGTTATTCTATGATTCTATGATTCTATATGTATGGAAAGATCATTAAGAAGCAAGCACACTCAAATACATAAGCAGAAAGTATGTTTTTGTAAGAGGTAATTGCATCCACAATGAGAAAAATACCAGAGAATGCAATACGAACTTGGTTATCTTTAGCAGAACTATTGTCTTTCCTAATGGAAGTTAAATGGTAATAGTTTATTCTCAGGAACTGAGTGTCTAATCATAAAATTACTGGTGTGTGAATTTTTTTGTCCTTTTTTTTTACAATTATGCAAAACAATTAATAAGTACAGGAATAAAACACAGCACATCAAATGAGATTGCCTTGAAAAGCGCATTCCCGATTTATATACAAGCAGCACTTCAATTCTGCATTCGAACAAAAGCATCTGAAAAAGTCATTCATTTTGAGATGCTCTCCTCCCAGTCTCTGTAAAAACAGGCAGTACTATATATTTTAATTTTGCAGCAAAACAGCTTCATTAGGCGTGAAAGGTTAATTGCAGGTTTAAGTGCAGTTCAGGGAACAGTGCACGGGTCTGTAGTGAATAGCACAGTCTGCTACGGGAAGGCTGAGTGCTATAAACTGTTTGCCCTGCTGAAATGTTTTACTACCTCATTTACTAACTGTCTTCTTTTACTGCTTGTATTTGTAGTTCTTCTAAACCTTTAATAGCTACAGTTTTATTTCACTGTAATCAGATTTAAATGGAAATACCCATGCTGGGATGTTTAAACGTTTTTCCTCTGATTGTCTAAAGCTACATTTGAACTGATGTAAGGCTACACTATCTCTCAGAGTAGAAAAAAGCCCTAACATTGAAAAAGTTTGTCTTACAAGCTGGCGTGCATTTTTAAAACCTTTTTTTCCTCCTCTATTGTTCATTTTAATGAGAAATGCATTGAGTTCTTACTATCCTTTTTGATAAAAGTAAGGGAACAAAGAATGATCTCAGATTTATGGTTAGGCAGGTAACTGGATTTTTTCCTTTTCAATTTAAATAAGAATTATTCAGAGATAACATTCGGATAGATGTCTTCATTTGATTAAATTCCCCATGTTTTCATTGTTACGCAGAATCAAAACTTTTGGAAAGCTGAAGACAATAAAATAACTGCAACTCAGGTAGATCCATTAGATTTGTTTGATATTTTAACCAAAATTATAGTCGTTGCTTAAGGTGACCTTAAACAATGAAAACGAAATGACAGCTGTTATAAAGAGAAATTTAAACAGAAAAGATTAGGTGAATGCTGTGCTATTAAAGTAATATGCTCCACCTTCCAGCACCCAGCAGTCTTTGTCTCACTTCCATTTGTTGACTCTTGCAAGATATGTTAGAGTAAATTCACACCTAGTAGTGGACAGAGTCCTTTTATAGTAAACAATTTGTTATTCAAAGTCTTTCCATTGTAGAAGATGCCATGCCCGTTGCGTTGCCCATTGTACAACTGGACCTAAAAGCTGGAAGACATACTGAGGAAATGATGAGACAGACTAGTGCCTCATGAAGATGACTGGAGAACATAGTGAAGCCAGTGAAGATAATTTCATACTCATCAGTAAAACTAATAGTTATAATGTGGAGAATTTTAATGAGTTCTGTCATTTATCATTATTTCAAGTCAATAAAGAACTGTTCTGTAAATACACAATGTGTATTATACGTGTATAAATGACATTTATTTACAAACCCACCTTGTTAATAATGTAGTTTTGCATTATCTGTTTCTTAATTTGGTGAAGCAGGTCACATTAACCACAATGTTTATGGATGTGTGCAAGGACTGCATCCATTTATCTTCATAGGAAACATACAAGTTAGCTAAACTTGGCTATAATTTTCAAGAAGGTTCTTACTAGAAAAGTGTTTCCGCATACCCACTGACAAAACCGTCACTTTCTATGAGACATCGTGTGGGAACACTCTTATTTCACCTTAGTTGTTCACCAAAACATTCAAGATTGTCTGATACTTCCTATACTGTTTTATCAAACAAACTTTCTCCAACTGGACTAACCCATGATTACTTTCCATGACTGAAAAGGCCAGAAAGTTGCTTGGGCTATGCACTCCTATGCTATAGATTGAGTTGTGCTAGGAGATATTGAAAAGACATATAAAATAGAACCAGAATAAACACAGGCTTCAAAAGCATGATCACAGAATCACCGGGTTGGAAGAGACTCATTGGATCATCGAGTCCAACCATTCCCATCAAACACTAAACCACATCCCTCAGGGCCTTGTCTACTCGTGCCTTAAACACCTCCAGGGAAGGCGAATCAACCACCTCCCTGGGAAGCATATTCCAATGCCCAATGACCCTTTCCATAAAAAACTTCCTCCTAACATCTAGCCTAAATCTCCCCTGGTGGAGCTTGAGGCCATTCCCCCTCGTCCTGT
>WAAB01014874.1:82181-162496 GCA_013389865.1 Piaya cayana | reverse complement strand
GTCCAGCCTGTTCAGATCCCTTTGCAGAGCCTCCCTACCTTCCACACAACCTTCTCCTAACCATCTACAAACCTAACACTCCAGTGCCTGCTTTCCAAGAGAGAAATTAAGAGTCATGTGAAGTTCAAGACTACATATAGCTAGAGGATCCACTGTATCTCACAACAGAGCTAAGTTCATTTCAAAGTCAGAAAATAGTCAAATCCTTCATGTTTATCTGAGGGTCCTGATCTGGCAGGTGTGCTTAGACAATATCCAGAGACCACAAACATAGTCACAGAGGAAAAAAATCATAAGCAATTGCCAAGAAGTATCTTCATAACCCGTCATATTGAATGTTTGGGTTTTTTTTAAATTGAATCAGTTTTTTTTTAAAGGGCAAGCTGACAGAACGTCAAAACTGCAAAGTCTTTTTATGGACTTCTTTTCCTGTTTGGTCCATGGATGTGTATTTTAAGTTGACACCACTCTCACTATGAGAAATATACATTAAACAAACTAAATTAACTACGAAATTACTTCAGGCAAGTAACACCATCATTTTTTTCTCAGTGCTATTTTTGGCTAGATGGGAGGAGAGCCAAGACTCCAGGAGGCATGTTTTCCTTTTCTTATGCATATAACTTAATTAAATAAGTAAAATATGAGACAGAGCTTAAACCATAGCAATAATAAGCAAAATAATGATAGTGTGGAATTAAATAGCCACACACTAGTAGAGAGGAGATGTCATCCCCTTCTGTATTATACCCTTGGTATTTAGTAATAACAGCTATCTATAAGAAGCTAAGAAACTCTTATTCCCAGAATAGACTTATAAATTACTTGCTGTCAGTTTGTGGGAGATGCAGACTATACAATAAAGGATCCTTTACAAAATGTTCAGCCTTTCCCAATTTTTCTCATTTTCAAAAGGAAATGGCTCTACATATTTGTGTGAAATATTTGTGCTCCAAGGGCTCATAGTGATTTTTTTTGTATACGGCCAGGCAGTTTCCCCTTCACTGTTGGTGAGAGATATCTGTATTTCAGTCTGTAATCCACGTCTGTACAACATCTGATATCTTTAAACTATCCAGCCTGCCAGTGGCTAAAAGACAGCAAGGGGCTGTTTGGCCTCTCTAGTTGCGGACAGGCAAGGATTGATTATGCACTTTGGGATAGCGCTTATCCTTTTAGCAGGTCAAACAAACACCATACTGACAAAAAGGACCTAATGAAGAGTTGGAGACACTATGGCAGTAGGTTGGGATAGATGCAATCTAACATGGAATAAAGGAAGCTTTCCTCCCTCAAGGCTCTTTTCTCAAATCCAGTCCTGGAACAAAAGAATCATTGAAGCACTTAGGTTGGAAAAGATGCTTAAGATCAAATCCAGTCATAAACTTCATTCTGCCAAGTCCACCACTAAACCATGTTGCTAGAAGCCACATCTACAAGTCTCTTAAATACCCCGAGGGATGGAGACTCCATCACTTCCCTGGGCAGCATGTTCCAATGCTTGACAACCCTTTCCATGAAGAAATTTTTCCTAATATCCAACCTAAACCTCTCCTCGTGCAACTTGAGGACACTTCCTCTTGTTCTATTGCTTATTGCTTGGGAAGAGACTGACATCCATGTCACTACAATCTCCTTCCAAGTGTATGCGGAGTGCAATTGTCTCCACTCAGCCTCCTTTTCTCCAGACTAAACAAATAAAACATATTATGGGAATGAATAATAGAGTATATAAAACTGGTTTGTAACCTAACCTGCTGGCGAAAGGTAACCCAAATCCAGAATATGGAATACAGACTTTGATTAAAGTCAAATATGTGCATTTTCTACAGATCAAGGAAGGAACCGAACTACAGATACTTTCCAAGATCTCTGATACGTTCTATGTATAAAAAACTCCTTAAATTTGAAGAATAAAATACACCTTAAGCTATGATGGCTTAACTTTACTGGGTGTAAAATCTTTTTCTTGGACCCTACTCCTTGGGTCTCCTTGGTAAAGCTTGTCACAGATTTGTCCAGTGATATTAAAACGCTGACTGACTCTAAAGACTTTACAAAAAAAAAAACCAAAACCAAATGTAGTTGGCTGCTGAGTCTGAAGGAAACACATTCTTCTCAAAACCTCTTGTTGACTCAGGTTAGATGTTACAGTAGGCCTGGGGAATGGTTACATTTGGACTAATTTAGTAGTAGCTCCTGAAGTTGCAATACTAAATTTCAATAATAAAACATGTGCCAGATCTAGTCAGAAAATATATTCACCCCACAGAACAGCAGAGCTACAAGAATTAAAGCATCTTAATGTTTTTATCTAAGAAGTTTTACCTTGGTAGTAGTTACAGGCCATTGACATAATGTTAAACCATTTTTTTGGTCCATTATTGTAATTTTTGGACCATGGATCACAAATGGTAATTACAGAAATCTGAGAAAGCCCCTAACTATTCCATTGTCTTTCTCAACATGGTTTATTTCATACAAAATGATGGCAGGTCTTTGCGTGCAGATTTTTTTTTCCTTTTATGTTAATAAATTGAGCAACAAGTAATTGTGCTCAGTACTTTCTGTAGCCTGTCTTTCTTGAATATCAGTTGTGAATTCTCAAACAGGTGTATCAACAGCAAAATGCATTTACATTTTTAGGATGGAAAAAAAGCAAATTTATAAGATAAAAAAACCTTTCAGAAAGCTATCAATCAAGTACACGTAGAGCAAATCATCTGTAGTTCACAACATAATTGTTATTTGTAGTTATTAACGATATGAAGATTTTGGTCTTTACCTGATGTGTATTAGAAACATCTAAAAGGGAATAATCTGCCTAGCATACGCGCAAACCACACGTAGATTAATTCCTTGATCCTCTCCCACTGCATATTACACATCATGTGTTAAAATGCAAGTAATTGCCCAGGTTTCTATAACAGAGAGTAATATTTGAAACATTTGGATTTTTTTTTCACACAAACTATTGAATTTTCAGTTTGATTACATCTCCTTTCCATTGAATCGTTTATCCATATGTTATGAAAAACATCTCTATTCTTGCGATGTTGTGCAGCCGTTTAATTTGTTTTCAAGAAAATCACTATAAACTAATTTGCTACTCTGCAAGAATTTGGTGAGACACATTAATCATCCTAGAATCTAATTTGGTCTTACAAACCTATTTCAGTAGAAAAGGAAAAAATCTACTTGGAGCACTGAGGAAGCACTACTTTCACTTGGTTTTAGCAATATCTCAATAAATACAAACAAAATTGTAATTGGTTTTGTTTAGAAGTCAGCATCACAGTTGTGATCAGGTTGGGGTTAGTTTATGAAACTCTTTATAGTAGTCAGGCACATACAGAATTTGAAAGCCTCTTCTAAACCAGTACACTTCAGATCACCTGTACAGTATTATTTTGCTCTTTGCCTCTATATTCTTCAATCTTTTTATGGTTATTGTGCATGCCAATCAATGAAAAATGAAGACATGAAGCTTCTTACCCAAACCCATTCATGCAGTTGGATTCTAACCACTGCAATGAAAGCTAAAGCCTTCCTAAACATCATGAGTGGAGTGAGCACCTGAGAGACAGAGATTTATCATTCATAAAAACAGAACGTGATCAACCCTCCACACAGTACTGAACTATCATTTCATGCATTTAATAGCAATATCTCATTGCATGTGTGTTTGTACACATATATTGGTATGAGTACCTGAGAAACAGAGAGAAGGTTCGAGCACAACTGAGCACTCAGGAGAACAGTTAGGAAGAGAGAAGGCAGGGGGGTTCACCAGGGTTTGCTTCCCTCCAGAGGGGCCTTACTTGCAGGGGGTGATTTAAAGCAGATCTCTTCCTGTCTGTGGAGGAAATCTGGGGTGATTAACCTCACCAGGTAAAATGCAGTTTTTGTGAATACCTCTCTAACATTCCATCTGGTTCATAAGTTATATTGTCAGATTTGCAGCTTTACTACTCTCTTCTTCTCAAGATAAAACACGAAACATTAAAGACAATAGGTTTAAGAGCCCAAGATGGGCCAATTCTGACCCCACTGGAGATAAAACAATTCTACTTTCATTATCATTTACTTTTAAGGTAAACAATCACAGCAATAATCCTTAAAGATGTTGTTTCTCACTCTTGCACCTTCATTTTGCAGGTGCTGGGTTTTTTTCCACTGTCAAAAATTCTGTTTAAACCAGAAAGTGATTAACGCGTTCACACAAACAAATGATTACAGTTCACTAGAAATTCAATGGGATTGCAGCTTATTCAGAAGTAGGCGTGATATCTGCAGTGTTTTCCCATAATGCATTCTCACTTTTAAGTTGTGCTTTCCAAGGCTGACGAAGTACTGAGCTTGTTTTTCATTTCTAACATAATGCTGCAATATATCATCCCTCTAAACAGTGTTTGGCTTGTAATTTGGTTCTGGCCAAACAACAATGTGGTTCTTCAGTATTCTGCTGATTTCCACAATTAGACATTCATGACATCCCCAGTTACATAGCCAGCACTCACTCTGACAAAATAAATGATCTTGGGAGTGTAACACGGAATTAAGTCAACAGGACAGAAAGCGTGCCCAGAATTTTGAACCACATTTTGAAATATTACTAAAGTGAAAACTTCAGGATCCTCAAGATCTCTAACATAAAGATATTTGTAGTTTCAGAACTTATTAATGCCCCAAAATAAGAAAAAATTAGAAGAGAGACACAAATGCCCTACTGTCAGTGTTAGGGTGGCTCCATCAGCTAAGTGTCAGATTACATAGAACATTGATTTTTTATTAATTTTAGCAGAAAAATCTTCATAAAAGGCTAAAACCCTCAAATTATAAAAATATTTGAAACCCCAAAGATTTTATAGAAGTATCCCTACCTGGTCAGCACTGAAAGAGGATAATTTTCAGTGGCATTTCAGTCTATACAGGCAAGCTATGTAGCTGCTCATTTATTCTTTCCTCGATCTTCCATATGACACTGAATGCACTATATTATAACTCTAGCAGGCAAAATTACACGCTTAGACCTGGTTACTGTCAAAATGTATAGGAATAGGTTTATATTTAAAACACTGCATGTTCATAATTGATTACACACACTTGGTCTTAAGGAGCCAATACAGATAAATATCAGAACAATTAGAGTAGCAGAGCACCAGTTCCATTTGTGAGACACGCGGTTAGAGCAAACATCTGAAACTGCAAGATAGTAACAGTATGACTGCATATCACTGAAAATACGTTATATGCCCTTGGCATGATTCCTAGTTTGAAGAGAGAAAACTGACAGTAGATATTCACAGTTCGTTACCAAGCTCAGTGTGTACTCACACTCCAACAAGTAGCACTCGCTGTCTCATTTATCAATCCTACTACAAAATTTGAAAGAACTATTCTGATACAAATACTACTGAACTATAACTTTTGCCATTTAAAATATTCCTTTAGATGCCTCTTATATGCCTGGAAAAACCTGAGAAACAGGTTCCAACACCCAAATTCAGCTTCAGTGTTTCTCCTTTTAGGAACCACATCCACAGGAGATACAGTAGCTGTGAGATATTCCTCTCCTAGAATCAGATTTGGCTTAAATCTCAGCCTGATATGCACACCACCTCCTTATACAACAAAGCAAATTCATTCACTTCCTGCTGAACAGTACTGATGATCCCTGATGGATAAGAAAGCAAAAGGTAGAAACCAAGTGAAAGACACGGTCCAGAAATTCTCATAAAGTCCATTTCCCAGCAATAGTGGCTCCAGGAAGAAGCACTCAATGAAAATAAACCTTCAGCTACTGAAGAGTTACAACAGCAGCCCTTCCTCATCTCTAGTCATGGGAATAACAAGTGGCAGAAAGGAAACTAGGGAGGAGATATGACAAGAGGTACACTCTACTTGGCATTTCACAATGTCAGGACGGTTCTTTGTGACAACAGGAAAAAATTTAGAGCAATTCTGTGCATTGTTCTTTATGATATTTTGATTAAAAACTGATGTGCTGTACAAAGCACAATGCTGGCTTTGTATTTCCAGGATGTGATTAGGAGCTAGTTTTCATTTACTTATTTTCAAAAAGTTTTTACTATATGATGAAGGGGAAACAAACCCTCAGCAGGACATTCAAATTCCCTCACTGCAATTTTGCTAAATCTCCCATCTGTTTTTTAAAACCAAAAATTATGTTGGGTCTTCTATTTTCTATTTAACCGCTGACCTTTTCCCCCTCTATTTTTTACCATATGCTTTTTGATCACATACAAAAATCTTGTCTTCAGTTCTCTCATTTCCTGATTTTCTGTGTTTCAATTATACTTTAATGGCTATATTTACAGTGATGATGATACAAGAGTGTGTTGTGAATTAAATCTGTTTTGTACTATCCCAGCTTCTGAGAACTGCTACAATTTGAGCTGTTTTCTTCTGTAGCCTCTGAAGTGCCTTCTATAATATAATAAACCCTGAATCTACCCTTCCCTTTGCAATGCAATCCAGCGTTCTGTTTCCCATAATGCTGCTACATTATGATTTGCAACTATAAATAATTATCCTAAGTTATAAAGATAAAATATAAAACTTTAAAGCAACACCATTAGACACTATACACTTGAGACTCTGAAGCAGCCATACTCAAACATTGATTTTCATAAAGAATAGAAAAGAAGGTGATAATGAAAAGCATGGTTCATGCTTAGGATTAGCTCAGCAAAAGCTTGCTGCAATCTTGGATGCAAAGAATGGAATTAGTGGGTAAGCAGTGGCAAAGGGCACCGTGTTTCTAACAGAAAGAGCACCACATTTTATGATCTCTTCCTTAACAGGTGAGAGGCTAGGGGGTGGAAACTGTGGGAATGGGACTTGACAATGTGTGAGGTTCAGCAGCAGAAGGTATTACCCCCAAAAGAGGAACTGTTGGAGACAAGAGGGACTTATCTAAACCTCTGTAAGGCTCCTGTCCAGATGTGTGAACTTGCGAGTTAGTTTTTGCTTGTTCTGTCTTGTTTGGACAAGAATTCAATATAACAACAATGGAATATATAGAATCGCTAGCTTTTTCCTACACTTTTTTTTTTATTCTTTCCTTCCAAATAGCCCCTCATTTTCCATTTTTTTATTTGCTTCTTCTTGTTCCATTAAGCTTGAGATGCCACACTATTTAACTTCCTCTACCAAGTACTTTTCTTAACCTAGACTTCCAATAATAAGGAATTCTCTTTGTGAATCTGATGTTCGTTACTAAGACTACTCTAATTCTCTTCCAGATTCTTTCGTCTTTTTGGACTGTACTAATGCAAGGAGGTGGTGGAATGGCAGTCTTTAAAAGCTGCAAACGTCTTAGTCATTTGTATAAATTGTCTTTCCCATGACTTTCTCATTTTAGTGGGCAATTCTTGTTCAAGAAAAATACACGTGTCCACTATTTACAAAGAGAGATAAAAATAGCTGTTCATCTGAACTACAATCTAATTACTTCTTTAGGAGTGATGAAGTAGATTGTGAATAATCTAAATACAGCCAGTCTTATTTCATTATTTCAGTCCCACGTGTATTTTCAGAACAATATTTACTTCCAAGATTTTAAAAGCTATGTGCTAACTAGTGCATATTTTTATGCCACTTTTCAGCTTTGATGTATTTAGCTGTACTTTCACTACTCATGCTGCAAAAGGGGTGGAAATGTGGTTTTCTCTCTGGGATGGCCTCAAGGATACAGCTATCCTCTGTGCCAGTGTGACATGAGCATGAAGCTGCTAAATGTCTGCAGAGGCTGAGGCAGTGTCATTTAAGTCTTCTCCAGATCCACTGAGATGGATTTCAAAGGGAGGAAAGCAGGGCCAGGAGGCTCTTGCAGGAATAAACAGCTTTTAGGGCGAGGTATATCATTGTTGTCCTCTCCTGAAGCTGCATACGCTCAGTAATTTAGACAGCTGGGTTCTCCATTTAGGACAAAGTCATCTGGCTTCCTCCTCCTTGCCTTTCTGTTTACCCAGGTAAAATCAACCTATTGACCTGAAAATTGCCTATTCTGGTCCACACCAGCAGCTACATTAGGTCCAGACAATGAGATGATTTCAATGCAACAAATACTTAACCATATCTCTGTCTGTTAAGAGATTTAAATATTGGTAGAATATCAAAAATTGAAGGCCTGTCTTCAACAAGTTGAACTTTTGCATTTTCTTTCCCCCAAACACTAGCTCTGTCAAGTCATATTTCAGATCTTTCATTTACAAACCCAGTGCTTACCAATGCTTCTATAGTGGTTTAAATACAAAGCCAGGAGACATACCCAGGGAGGAGGATAGTATTAAAACACTGAGCTTGTAATCTCCAAAGTGCTACATACAAATTAACTAATTCTTGCTAATGAAGTGATTAGCTTGTTTGCCTTGGTTTAGTGCAATGACTGTTTCCTAATACTGTCATTCAATGAGAGATGGTTTGGTATCACCTCAGAGCCAGGAGAGCTCTTCTTAACACGTAATGTCTTTAACATTTGCATACTCTCCCCTGGAAAGACTATGTCTATTTAGAGTACTGATTATTTGCAAAAGACAACTACTTTTGCAGAAACATTTTGAAATCAAGATACGCTTTGAGGTTGTAATACTAGGCAAAACCATAAAGGAATGTCATTGGCCAGGTGAGATAAGGATGGAGCTGTAGGCATTTCATCTGGGATGATTACTGTGTTCTGCATGTATTTTTTCAGTATTGACCTCTTGCAGCACCTTCTCAGGAGCAAAAAGCACACAAAGCCCCTAAAGAAACGGGCTGCATCTTCCATGGGGCTGTCCCTTTCCTCATCCTTTTGGGAAAAATCTATTAGACCAAAGAGTCTTTGCCTGTGGGCTTCCCAGAGGACCCTGCTCCATGGATAGCTGCATGGCATGTACAATTCCAGTGTTTGTGGGCTAGGTTAGCTAAACATTTGCACACCTCTTGATGCAATGAGGTCCCAAGTCACAGTGAGGCCTCTGAAAGCTTCAAGAATATAAATAATAATCACAAAAAATAGTAATAAATAGAAATGAAGCTTGTAGCATTACAGGTGTTTGTAGAACTTTGAAATGACTGCAAGAAAGCTGGCACAATATCACTGGTACAATTCATACTGAAACAGCTTGGAAAAAGCAATCTAGAAAAAAACCCCAGTATGAATATAATGAAAGA
The DNA here is from genome assembly GCA_013389865.1 of Piaya cayana. NCBI lineage: Eukaryota > Metazoa > Chordata > Aves > Cuculiformes > Coccyzidae > Piaya > Piaya cayana. Next base: position 153,316 of record WAAB01014874.1, on the reverse strand, counting down.
GCCTTTATTCCACATATGTAAGTGTTTCTGATACTGCCAAAAGAAGGTACAATATTTATCATTCTAGGATCACAGGGGACAAAACAACAATATTAAATCATGAGAGGTTTCATTTGTGAATTGGCATTGTTTTCTGTCCCTGTGCTACCAGAATGATAAATGCTTTCCTTTGTGTACAAAAGAAAAGGCTTGAAACTGGCTGCACAGTCTATATATTCATGTTACCATTTTTTTGATAGGTTTGGTTAAATCCTAGTAAATAGGATGTTTATATTAAAGGTGCTAACAAGCATTTGGGATGGCGGTTGCTTGTTGTTTCATTCACCCATAGTTTTATTTGAGAGTTTCCTTCACAATATTTTGTTTTCTAGGTCAGGTGAAACAAGATTCAGTTATCAGAGTTCTTATGATAACTGGTGGGAATACTGCAGTAGCACAGTGTGATCAAAGCGGATGGAAAAGCAATCCCCAAATGACTGAAAGCAAAACTGCTCCAGTCCCAGAATTACAGAAAGAGATGATGTGTAGGAGACATATTAAACACTTGCATTTGAATTTTTAATATCAAAAATAAATGTCACAGCATATTCATGAAGAATCTATTTGTCTTGAACGCAGCTCATCTGCTGCTCTTTGCTATGGATCACACCTTTTACTTTCTCTCTCTCACTCCTGCTGAACACTCCAGTATTTCCAACATTTAATAGGGATTATCTGGATTTTTTTTTCATCTTTTTCTTACATTTTATGTTTCCAAAAGCTGGGACAGAGTATTCCACTGATCAGGTGAGAGTTAGCATACTTTGCTGCCAGTATTTTCAAATGCAAGTAATATCTTCCGGTTTGCACAATTCAGGATGAATACGGTGCATCACTAAGCCATCTAATGTGACTCAGCTTTGAGAGCTTCAGGGCTTGGCTCTGCCTTCAGTGCCCTGAGTACACATGGCTGAAATTTTTTTAGACAGTAAACACTGAACGTGTAAATAAATATATAACTAGCAATCTGATTTCCAAAGATATATAAGCATGACCCCAAGAAAGGATTATGTTCTAATGGTATAATTCTGTGCATGCTTTGAGAGCTGGGCGATAATACTTAAGACAAAGCCAATTTTATCACATGGATTTCAATTGTTAGGTTAGATGCATTTAAGAATAACATTTAAAATTACATAGAAATGTATTCTGTTCATGTTACATATTACAGCATGCATGGGCAGAGCAGCTCTTCAAAATAACTCAATGGGTGCATTCACAGACCTCCTTAACCCACAGATTTTTAAGTCAAGGTGAAAATGAAAGTTTAGTTAGATGTTTATTTTACGCAATAACCTACTATGTAATGGAAGTTCTGCAAATCACTATCAATTAACAGTTACACTGCATAGTTCAGAGGTTTTGAATTGTATTTCATAGAATCATAGAATAGTTTGGCTTGGAAGGGACCTTTAAGATCATCCAGTTCCAAATCCCCTGCCATGGACAGGGACACCCCACAAGATCAGGTTGCTTAAAGTCCCATCCAACCTGGCCTTGAACACCTCCAGGGGTGGGACAGCCACAACTACCCTGGGCAACCTGTTCCAGTGCCTCATCACCCCCATAGTGAAGAAATTATTTTCATTTTCAAGTTCCTTTTCATCACTTCTAACATCCTGTTACACCACTACAACTAATCGGGTCTTCCTAAATAGTCCTATGATGTACAAAAAAGAACACAATCTACCTCACTCCTGACTACCTACACTGGCCTAGTGTTTCTAACCCAAGTTAAGAAAAATACCATTTTCATTAAAAATTGCCAATATAAATAATGCATAGATCCATGGAGCAATAAGACTGCATTAATCAACTTCTTTTTTGGAGAGAACCGGGCTAAATTATTATCAAAACTAATAAATTACCAAGCTGCAAAATTCAATGGCTTGTATCGTTAATTTTAATATCAGACTCAGTAAATGAGTTTTGTTTAGAAGTAGTTTATGCTCAGAGTTAAGCACAGAATACCTTAGTCAAAAAATCAGATTTGTAGTTTTGAACAGACGGTAACAGTAGCAGAAAATTTCTGAGAAACTTTCAGGACCTGTGAAAACAAAGTTTTGTGTATAATGTTTTGTGAGAAGTGAGAATGGAAAGTCAAGAAGTTTCTAGATTCTGATAGATTTCAGGCTGGATGCGTCAAAAGATAAGCCCTGACACTGGCAGGCAGTCTCCCTTGAAAATTTAGACTCCATCTAAAGAAAACCTCAGGTAAACCAATTTCTACTTTCACCTCTGCCTCCAAATGCTGGTCTCAAAGGACTTCATTTCAGCCAAGGTCTGTCAACCTCCCCCCCTCCCCCCAGCACTTTTCATTACTGAATTCCTTCTGTATGTTCTCTGTCAGCTGTGTTAAGATAATAAATTCACAACCAATAGATTTTTGAAAAAGGAGAGAGCCCTCCTGATTTTGTAATTTCAACATGTAAAACTGGGGGCATATTTAAAATTGTTTGAAGTCTTTGCTTCCCATGACAGTTACAGGGTTTAAAGCAGAAGCACGTACAGTAGAATTTATAACTAACATCATTTTCAGTAGGATGACTGTGAGACATTTGGGGTGTACTCCAGTCAGTACATATCCTTTTAAATCATTGATATTAACAGTAATTCACTCAAAAACATCCAGCACAGACTAGGAGCCCTTAATTGCTACTTTAAAATAACAAAATTATTTTTTATATTCTGTTGCATCCGGGGGAAATTCAGGACATTTCTAAAACTTCTTTCAGAGATGATTCTGAACGGTTTCTTGGCCAGCATCAAGGAAGGAAATCACAAAAAAGCCATACTGCTGGATTAAGAAGGCAACAATGGTTACCAAAATAGCAAAAAAAAGTCTTCTCAAACTGTATGTGCAGGCAAGGAGCTTAGTTTGGATGAAGCAGTTGCAAGAACACCTTAATGGGGGACAAGAAAGCAATTAACAATGAAAAGTCACTGATGCAAGAGATAGTCCTAGAGATTAAAATCTTATTGAAACAAATGCTTCTCTATTTGATCATAATGAATTGAGCTAAAAGATCTGCAAAACCAGTTGACTGAACACAGGAGAAGAAAATAATAATTTGTTACTCAATTATAGTACAAAGCTTTCTGACCAACGCACTGCTCTACAGCGTTACTTAAATAGAAATAAGAATCTTGGGTAAACTGAATAACACAATAGAAGAATTAGGCAGAGTATTATTTGAAACTGCAGTGTGATAATTATGAAAATATAGATAGATAGATCAATTTGTATAGTGCTTTAAAAGCACAGGAAGAATAGGCTTTATCCCAAATGGATAAACAACACGTTCAGGGGAACAGAGATGAAATGGGCATAACAGGAAGGATAAGGCAGGGATAGATGAAGCTAATAGTGCAGGGTAGGAAAGTGTGGTGGTGGAACTAAGCTGGGCATGGGGCAACTGGGGAATATTCGGAAATGAGAGACATTGCAGAGACAGAAGCGCAAAAGGGAGAGAGAACATTAAGAAGTGAAGATTGAAAGAGGTACATTACACGTGTGGGAACCGACTACTTAAATTAGAGAAATCCATCAGATTAAGGTAGACTGGGTCTTTTTAACAGGGACAAATTCACCTCATCTGCCTTTAGGCACCTGGCTAAGACATCCAGATCTGTCAGTTATCACATCAGATTTGAAAAATCAGTGGAAAGGCGTGTCTAGTGGGGTGTCCCTGTCTATGGCAGGGGTGTTGGAACAAGATGAACTTTAAGGTCCCTTCCAACCCAAACTATGCTATGATTCTGTGGAGAGGAGAGAGCTGGCCTCTTCTCCCAAGTGACAGGGGACAGGACAAGAGGGAATGGCCTCAAGCTCTGCCAGGGGAAGTTCAGGCTCGACATAAGGAAAAAATTCTTCACAGAAGGGGTCATTAGGCAATGGAATGGTCTGCCCAGGGAGGTGGTTGACTTGCCTTCCCTGGAGGTGTTTAAGGTGCAGGTGGATGAGGTACTGAGGGGCATGGTTTAGAGACTGGTGGGAATGGGTGAACTCGATGATCTGGTGGATCTCTTCCAACCTGGTGATTCTACGATTCTGTGATAAGACAGGGCAAAAGGAAACAAAAAATGTATTGCCCACAGAAAGCTCTTCCTATATTTGAGGATTATAGACAAAAGCTTAAGTGCATAAAACGATATCAAAAAGAAGTTATAATTCTTGCTTGAAAGAAGATAATAAGAATAAAAAAAAATAACCCTCCAGAGAAACTTTATGTTTATCCAGTGATCTGCTGTTTAAAAAAACCCTGTACTCTATGCCAGGAGTGTACAAACCCTGCACAGGAACCAGACAGTGAACATATAGTTGTATATTGTGGCTCTTACTGAGATAATGAAATTAAATTTTAGACATTTTCTGCATGACTAATCTCTCTTGATTACATTTTTTGGGGGTTTTTTTTCAGTGAATGGTTAATTAATGATGCACAAGCCCTCCTCTTTGTGGCTCTGTTGTCTCCAGTACAAAAGGATAACTGGGCTTTGGCACATGGGCTTCCACTGTCTCAACTCATCTCTATTAGATTGTTTCTTGCCTCCTTTGGAGGCGGGTGATAGAGATCCAGTGAACCTCAATGTTGGACTCAGTAGCCTGTGGATTCAATTTCCTTCTCTTGAAAAGGAAGCTTTAGGGGAATTGTTACTATCTGAGAAAAACCTCCTGCCCCTGACCTGCCGCATCAAAAAGAGGAAGAGAAGAGGTTGTTCAGTGCTGAATACAAGGATGGCACCTGCATGGATTTCCTACCTGTTGGAAATTGTTGCTCTTGATTTAAGAAATATTCCTAAGAGTGTTAATGTCTTGATAGAGATATGTACACAATGCTTAGCATCAAGTCAATGCATCCATTGAATACCTTAACTTTTATGTAGGCATCTTGATCAGGACCTCACAGAGACCTACCCTGTTAGTAAGTATTTACTCCTTAACGGAAGTATTCAACAATACTCCTGAGAGATTCACCTGACTTTTTCCCTTCCTTACAGTTGTCTTCCACAAAAATATTTGTGGAAATAGTTGATCTACCCACAAGTTTCAGGATGCAACATCAGAACTGCAGAATCCCCCTCAAGCATAGCAGTCATTTGCTTCAAACCAATTTTCCACCAGCCTAGAGGCAACTGTGCACACAAACCCATTCTCTTTGCAAATCTCTTTCACAAACTGAGGCTAATACCTTGAGTGTCTAGACCAGATATGCATGACAAGGATGTGAAACTCTTCATAAAACCTGACTGAAAGGAAATCAATATTACAAACATACCCAGGACACGGGATCTGTTACTGTTACAATACATAAAACAGCACTGTGCTATCCAGTAAACACTTGTATGTTATATGTCAGGAGTGGGAAATTCTTTTTTCAACTCTCAGGGAATATACAGTGATACAACATCACTGAAACTGGAAAATATTATAAAGAAATATGTACATTCATCCCTTAGAATACATTTATCCAACACAGTATATTCTCCTGTGCTTTGGTCCCTGTATGGTAAGGTTTACTTTAGGCTTTTAATCTGATTATGCATACTCCTAATTGTTTAAACTATCATTATTAGATCTTAAATTGTTTTGCCTTCTACGATAAACGTGCTTTGGAGAGACCAAAACAGGAATTAAATGCGTGTGAAATAATAGAACTATTTCAATGGCACTAATTGCAAAACAATTTAAAAAAGCATCTTTTGATGAAATAATTGTCTTAATTATACAGTATACTTAGGTTTACCAACAAAAAGCACTTCAGCTTTTAGCATTAAGATAATTTAATTTTCACAGTTTATTTCGGAGCATAAATAAACTAGAAATACAAATTTCTGCAAAAGGACATCAGAACAAAATAGAAGGAAAAGTGGTTCTCTACATATAAAGGGGTATATTGTTAACAGATATATCTAAATGAAAACAGGTAATTCACTAATTGCCCAGGAGAAACCTTAATATAGAGGGACTAGCAGCAAGACCAAACTTTAGGTCATTCAGAAAAGGCATCCACCCTCAAAGGGATATGAGCAGAGCTCAGTGAGGTCCCTCCTATTGTAAGATGACAGCACCAAGGCAGGCCTTCCAGCACGAGGTTTTCCAAGTGGAAGCCTTCACAAAGAACAAGGTTCCCATGACTACCTGCCTTAAAATCACAGATGCATAGTTGGTTCATTTCAAAACCAAAATTAGATGCTTCTTGACCGCACACTGGTAGACTATAAATTCGTCACGATACGTTGTCCACTGTCGCAGGAATAAAAGAAATGCGGTAATTCTTGACTACATAGCAGAAACTTTCCACTGGTTTAAAGTTTTCTTTGAGGGTGACAAACCAAGAAAAGGTCTTAAAAATCAAATACTGTGGTAGGGAAAATTTATTCAATAAAATGAACGCTAAAGGAAATTAAGTTATAGCCCCAGCCAAACGTCTCAAATCTGGTATTGCCTTTACTGTTGAGTGGTCACAGATGTAGTAAATGTCTTGTGACATTTGGTAGGAAAGGGAAGGGAAAGGAGATATTAGAGAGAGAGACTGCAGATGTAGACATGCTCTGGGAGAACTGCAAACATTTTTACAGCTATAAAACACTCAAATCTCTCCTCAGTTTAAAAATATGCCTGTAAACGACTACTTTATGTCGTTCTGCAAAACAACTACAATAACAACGGCTTGTATTCTCACTGCTTGTAAAACCTCAGCATAGCAGTGAGGGGGCTCCTGCTTCAGCAGAAATCACAGTGTTACTCTTAGAGAATTTCAAAACTATCAGTCCTTCGCAAGACAAAGAAAAAATTCTTTCTGTGCTCCGATTACTGAATCAGTTAGTGTAAATAGAGGAAAAACAGAGGAACTGCTTGGCAGGATTTTAAGTAGCCTTATCTCTACACTGCACTCTTGCTTGTACTGCCCCTCAGCACATGCACAATACTTGCACGTCGGACTTGCTCGCACCTTGTAATCCACCAATCAAACTAGTTGAAGGACGCCTGACACTAATGTGTCTGTTCAAACTTTCCCACCCGATAATTGCATTTCAAATTTTCTAGCTGAAAAACGCATCATACTGGGCTTTGTGAGGAATGTTATTTTAAATACTTCTACTGATTAATTCATTTTTTCAATTTATTGCATTTTCACGCTGCCCTTGAAATGTGTTCCATTATGAGGGAAAAAATAGTCTTCTACAACATATTTTATTATAAAAGGTAATGTTGAAGCCTTCAGAAGAGTTATGGGTCATATCCTCAGCTGGTATTAATGGATGCTGCACTATGGGCAACAGCTTAATCCCAAATTTTGCTAGCTGTGGTTCTGGTTCTGTCTCTGCCTAGGGAGCAAAACACGCATTAATCAATGTTACTTGCAGTATATAGATATGGAACTATATATGTACATACACACATATATTATTTCTGCATTTTTCAAAACAAAATTATAAGAAAAGACATAATTACTGCCTTGAATCTGTTTTCTTTAAGGATCATCTCAGAGAATTCATGCTCCTCTGCTACAAAAGTGTTATCTTTAAATTTTCCATTCATTCCACTTGTTGTCAAATATTCCTTTTCTGGAATATGTTTTATAACACTGGTCAAAACTATGCAGCAAAAATGTTTCAAAATAAAAACTGGTGTAAGGGTGATGTGATTTCTTTGCATAGGCAGAGGCATCTGATCATTATGAGGCATGTTTTCATCACTAACAAAAGTTTATTGGCAGTATCTTTTAAACTGACAGTGTCTTTCAGGATCTATCAAATGTATCATAACATAAGCGATCAAAATTAATAAAATATAAAGTGTATACTTCTCAGAGTCATCATTTCCAAGCATGTAAACTTTTATCTCACTTCTGAAAAAATGCCAGATCTCTTGGAGAAGCACTTTTAAAGATATGATTTATGAGAAGACTTAGTTTAACTGGCTCTGAGAACTACATAAAAGTCCTTCAAATAGCAGGGCTACCACAACTTTTAACAGAGAAAGTTGTAAAACAAGTGAAGCAGGGAGTTCAAAATCATGGTTTCTGCACTCAATCAAATACATCTGCATTTGTAAATAGCACTAAGAATTAAGCATGTTGCAGTTGATGAAACACTATGCCAATTTGTTTTCAACAGATCAGATGTTTGGAGAATAATAGATGCTGCTATGCTAAGGTGACAGCAGTGATCTCATGCACAGAAGAGTGCTCTAAAAGTACAGATAAGTGAGGATCTCACAGCTGAAGGTGTTGATATGAGAACAGCCCAAGCATGCAAAAACATCATGGCCTTTTACATACAGTCTCTTCTTTATGTAGGAATTAATGTACGATATTTAGACAGCACTCAATATATTGAGTTGTTACTCAATAAATTGTTCTTACACTGCCTCAAATGTTAGAGCTTCTCAAGGTGATTTCCTGTTAAAACTAGAAGTCACTCCTAAGCCCAGCCATGCTTTTGGCTGTATGACATCCAGGTTAACTAATACAAACTAGCCTACTCTGGCACTTATATAGGCTCTCCTTACATTCTTCTCATGCTTATTAACTGAAAATACACCTGCTAACTGTATCACTGTACTATGTTTGATAGGCTGAAATAAAAGACAGTTCAGCAGAGTTTCAAAGGTTTTCTTAATCTCATCCAACTTTGTCTGCCTGGAGTGACTTGACTAGGCTAAGTCAATCATCTAGGGTCCCTCTGTAGACATCAGAAGAGTACAGCTACCTCAAAATAGATTTAAAAGGTAATTTTATTTTGAGCTCATGTAATAGGACAAGACGTCCTCTCCAAGTGCTTCATCCTCTTCATTGACTACCAAGGAAATTTACATTAACTTAGATTAGAAACCTAACTTCTAGATGAATGCTCAGTGAGACAGCTCCTGGTTATTTTGATATAGAATTGGTTAAGAACAGCTGTGAGAGCAGCCTTATACAGACAGCATTAAAGATAATTCTTGCTTCAGGCAATTCACAAATTAAGCTAAGCTAAAATCCCATTTCAGCTATAAAACTATTTTAAAGATGCTTTTTGGGTTCATATTATATATCTTAATGGGAGAAGGGTGCCATATGGAGTGATTTCATTTTGTTAAGAGATATTCACCGCTCTTATCTTCCCTATGTACAGCATGGAAATTGAAAGCAAATATAAAGCTTATCATATATTTTTGTGAGTAATTGTCATTTTAAATACAGAGAACTTTATTAATCTAGCAATGGGATACAGAAATACTGAAGTTAGGGAACAGTAAAGGCTCTTGTAACTAATTTAACGCCACCTAGCTGTAAGTAGTTCTCTTGCATTTATTGGCTTGCATGTGTGGATCATGGCTCTTTAAAATGTCATGTATTATTTTCCAAAGATCATTTTCAAAGAGAAATTGTAATTTGCCAAATACAACTGGCATATAAAATAATAGCTAATGTAACCACAAGATGAAATTGCTGTCAAGTTGTTTACCAACTGCCCAGTACGATCAAACATGGTCTTGTGATTATTCTCCTGTTCTGCTTGAGAAAAGAAATTTCTTTGACTTCCAAATCCAGCCTTTTGTTCCATTTGCCTTTGAATCTGGGAGTACAGAAGTATTTTGTAACCTCCTTGGCCAAACAAAGGATTTCATGTGCTCAGTAGTGAATCTCATCAAACTGTCCATGGCCAAGAAGGATCTGCTGATACAATGGGAGAGGTATCCTTCAATAAAAATAAGGAAGCATTCTTCAGAGGCTACTCCATACTTACAAGCAGATCAAAGGCATGCAGTTTTAGCTCACTCCTACCTATATAGGATGCTGCTGCAATAAGCATGCACTTATCTAAAAAATGTAGTGATTTTGCCACTATCTGTGTGCTTTCCACTAGTTTTCTGTTCCCTAAACCCCAACATGTTTGGTTGTACTTCCAAAGCCCTTCCCCACCAAGTTACCTCATTCTTACAAGAAGTCTCCTACAGTTATCTGTGAAATTGCCTTTATTATCTCATTTCAGATCCGATCTTTGATATCTTGCTTATAGAAAACTCATAGCTGGCCTACTGCTCTCCTTTCAACAGTGACTTTTTGGCTGACCAGTACTGCCACACTGCATCCTTATGCTCCCCCATCTGTCTAGCCCCATCTGTTGTCTCTTGTTTCATACTTAGATTATAAGCTCTACAGAAGAGGAACTGCCTTTTTGTTCTGAGTTCATTTAGCACCCAAAACAATGCAGGCTTGACACATGATTACGGCTTCCCAGCACTGGAATAATACAAACAAACATTTGCACAAATAATCCAGTTGGAGTGCCGGATACAGACACTGCCTCGCAGACACAACAACATGGAGGGATCAAATTCCACCAAAACTAAATTATCTGGCAATATTGCTCCATTTGGTCATCACTGTAAATGCCCTTCATGTTTCTCTTGTTTTTCTATCTAGTTCATAGTTGTGGCTTTTAGCTAAGTAGTCTTTCCTCTGATTAAAACTTGTCAAGCTGTTGCATTGTACTTTCAGGTATTGGGGCTCCACCTCCTGTGTCTTGTTGGCTCTTCTAAAATAAGCAGGCTCAGAGTCTCCCTTTCTCTATTTTATCAGAAAAAGTTGGAGTTTGAAATCAGCTACCTTGAAGCCTGCTTGGATATAAGGAGATGTTCACAGCTTCACTGGTTTAAGGTATTGCTACCTTCTAGTGTGTGTTACCACACCTTGGCCCTTGTTCACAGAAGAGAGTAGCAGCATGTGTGAGTGCTCCTCAGCTGCCCTGTGCAAAGTCTGAGACTTCTAATTATTTAAGCTACTTCCTGTGGCAGTTTTAATCTACACCTTTTCTCTCCTCGTTCTGTCTGTGTTGGTCTTGCTTGGAGTACTGCTCTCTAAGCGGCCTCGTTCAACAGCTCACGCATTGGTTTCTGTCCACCCTTGGCCAAGTTGGATTCCAAGCCCAGCTCCTCAGGTTCCTCTGCCTAGATCCTCAAAACAGTGCAAGGAATATGCATTATCATCTAATCAAACCTCTAGTGTGTGGGGAGAACATAAAGAAACCACTGCGAGTAGACCCCTGAAGAGTATAGAGTCAAAACACTACACANCAGAGTCTCCCTTTCTCTATTTTATCAGAAAAAGCTGGAGTTTGAAATCAGCTACCTTGAAGCCAGCTTGGATATAAGGAGATGTTCACAGCTTCACTGGTTTAAGGTATTGCTGCCTTCTAGTGTGTGTTACCACGCCTTGGCCCTTGTTCACAGACGAGAGTAGCAGCACGTGTGAGTGCTCCTCAGTTGCCCTATGCAAAGTCTGAGACTTCTAATTATTTAAGCTACTTCCTGTGGCAGTTTTAATCTACACCTTTTCTCTCCTCGTTCTGTCTGTGTTGGTCTTGCTTGGAGTACTGCTCTCTAAGTGGCCTCGTTCAACAGCTCACACATTGGTTTCTGTCCACCCCTGGCCAAGTTGGATTCCAAGCCCAGCTCCTCAGGTTCCTCTGCCTAGATCCTCAAAACAGTGCAAGGAATATGCATTATCATCTAATCAAACCTCTAGTGTGTGGGGAGAACATAAAGAAACCACTGCGAGTAGACCCCTGAAGAGTATAGAGTCAAAACACTACACATGTGTCTCTTGATGCAGCAAATGATAAATCCTCTAACATCTACCGAACTCCACAGATGCTGCAACTGATGCCATCAGGACTGACTGACACAACTTAGGAAATTCACACCACTTAACAGCTACCCTTAAAAGTTGCTTGCAGATTCCAGCAAGAGATGTGGCATTGTTATATTCCCATTTCAAGGCTGCCTGTATACAGATGAGCAGAATTTGGGACAGAATTTCTCTTGTGGTTCTTGAAGTGCTGATTAGTTTAATTAACTTCTTCATGAAAGTAAAATAAGGAATAACTTTTAGCTGTATTCCTAGGAGATCAGATTATTAATGGGTCTTACTAACTTAGATTTCTTCAAGTACCTCTTTTCATATTGTCAGTATTTTGCTGATTTGATTACACAGAAGAGGTGGCAGCATGATGACTGCTAATTAGAACTTTTCTCTCAACTTATTACCAGTCCAGCTTTTTCTGGGATTCCTTTTAGCAGATCAATACAAATAGATAATGTGTATACAGCTGTATTTACCTCTAACACTGAAATCACTCTCATTCATAAACATCATCTTTAAAATCTTTTAGCCTGAAGGCATAATATGACAAAAAAAAGAATATAAGGCTCAAAAGTTTAGCTCTAAAAGGAAAGTTTACTACAAGAAAAGTTTTATAACTCTAGTAAGCAGGAATGTCCTCAAGTTGATAATTTTTGATGGTATCATTAACAAGCAAAGGCATTACTTGCATGCACACATCGGCTGTAAATTATGCTCTGTGTACAGTCACCATGTACTCCTCAGGGATTCAAGACTTCAGCCAGAAAGCTCCAGAGTTACCCGGCACCAATGAACTTTAATAGGAAAAGAGGATGCCCAGCAGCCTGAGACCACAAAAAGCAACCGTGCCTTTTGTGCTGAAATAAGCATGAAACAAGTTCCTGTTAATTTATCTTTTCTAGCCAAAATGCACACTACACATTAATTACAGTTAAGACACCTAAGCACAATTATCAGGTATTCAATAGAAGCATGTAATTTGGTAAGAAAGCTCCATGACTTTACTATGTTATTCTGTGTTGCCATATATATGGGGACAATGATAATCAAGTTGTTAAAAAAACAAATAACCCTGAAAGAAAACATAATATCTGAATATCTATTACTGCCACAGACTCACCTTCTAAGAATGCCAAAGTAGTTTAAAGAAGCGGAGAAGAAAAGAGTAGATTATGAAGAACATAGAGATGTATTTGATTATCTAACATTCGGAATGCCTAAAGAAGTTCAGTAATCTGGCTTCTCCTCAGCTGCTTCTGAATTTTACAACAAACCAATAATGATATGTCCAGGCAGCCAAAAATTGTTTTAACAGTTGCATCAACTGCTCAGAACTCAAAGGCAGCATCTTAACCGTTCTCCATAATATTATCTTTGTAGCAATTTGTTCCCAACGTTAATTAGTTATTTATAGGCACACATAATTGGAGAGTAATGACTAGATGATTTTTCATTTCCTGAGGAACCTACTGTTAGGAAAGGAGATCCACTATGGGGACTTATATGATTCTGGTGTAAAAATTAGTGCCAGATATGAAAAAAAAGTGCTTTAAACTATCTAGATGGTAAAATACAGACCTATATATGCTTAATTTGTGCATGATGCTTTTTTCTCTAAATGGAACAATTCTGTTCCCAACACAGATCTCATAAATGTGAGTACTAAGGGGAATATGCAAGATTTAGTAAAAGATAAACTAGATTTTTTTTCTGTTAAATAGATCTTTCTTAGCCTAATTTGGGATAAAATATAAAACATTCAAGGGACTATTAGTCCTAGAGGGCATTTGTTTCTTCTTTCTTATTTTTCTGTATCTACTCTATTTCTGTTTGTCTTTGCTGCTGCATTGCCTGTCACTAAAATACATCTTTAACTGTATATCGTTTTTCCTCTGGATTTTATTTACCATGTCACTCACCAGCTAGCTTCGCCTAAGTACACCTCAAGCTACTAGAAAAGAGTATTCTCCACATTCACTACTAATATCATTCCACAGACTGAGTGGAGTGCTTTATGAGAGATGCTGCTATCATCCAAAAACAAATCATCTCTATGACAGTCAGTCAGCTTTTACCCAGAGCTTAAAATCATACATCTTACAGCACTAAAATGTTTAAGATGGTCCTAGAGAATCCTTCTTCTGGGAAACTGAGAGTTGATTTTGTACAACAACAACAAAAAAGTTCTAATTTCCACAATTACAGTTCCACACATACGCACACAAACCTACCTCCACCCTTATATATGTGTGTGTCCACACTCAGAATACTGTAAAACACATGCAAGAGGCAATACCAAGCATTCAAATATTGTAGCTGTTTATACAAAATAATTTTCTTCTTTCTTATGTCCAGCCTATGCAATGAATGCAGCAGGTGTTGAGCAGAAACATGCAACAACATTATATTACTGGAGGCTGTATCACAATCCACTGTCCCAGGGGGACTGAGTAATGACTGCACAGCCAAATCAGGCAAACTGTTACTTCCAAGAACTTGGCTTTCCAATTTCAATTATGTCCTTTTAAAACACCTTTTTTTCTTTCCTGGATTTTGCTGTTTGCTTGCTTTAAGGAAAAAGACTTTAAATGTTCGCTAGCTTAAATGCAATGTTCTCCCCAGAGCCCCAGTACTCGATACTGGAACCACTGACTGCATCACACGACTCCTCAACTTTATGTTCAAGACCAAAAATATGAATTGTCAGCAATCATCTTGATATTATCTTTTTATAATCCTGCACGGCAGATCTGGAGAGGTATGTTTGTAGAGCAGAGGGCCTCGACTGCGCCTGCTCCTTCCTCCCCACTGCTCCAGTGGCTCCAATACTTTCCAGCACAGCCTGTGCTGCTACAGCTGCTCTGGCAGCAATGTGAACCTGAATCTTTAAAAATGTTTGAGTTCAGTTATATTTCGACCCATTGCCAATTTTTCCTATGAAATGCAGCTAAAGGAGAGAAAACCGTGATGTTCTGCAGTTTATGATTGCACTAAACTGGACGGAATTCAGTGAACAAAGAAATGGCACTTCTTTAGTTCATGAGATTTTTTTTGTTCCTTGACCAAATTTAAAACAACAGTTTTAGAAATTGCCTTTGAAAGTAACCATATTGTTCCGCAAAAATGTTTCATTCCAATGTGCTGGAAAATGTAGCAGATAGCCCTAAGTTTGTCTGAATAGATATGTTTCAGGTATAACTACACAAGTACTTCACAAAAAACATCTATAAACACGATAAAACGGGCACCCATGTGACAACAATTGCATTTAACTCATGAATTGCTTCAAATAGCCAGCTGCAAATAGAGACAACCTTACATACAGTTGCTAACACGTTATAGACAGCTTAACTGAAGAAAGCAATGGTATTAGAAAATAATAGTGCCTAAAAAATCAGAATTTGAACCTTGTTATTCACAATACTTCGATTCCCACAGCTAGTTTAGCACAGCAAAGTTCTGAGTACTGAAGTACCGCTGTCCACTCATTCTGAGTAGCTCTCTCCACATCCATTACATTGTACTTTTACACATCCCCAAGTCCTTCATTTCTATGTAAATTCTTTTTAAAAGATCAGCACCACAAAGTGTTTCTTTTGTTTCTTCCAATCCATATGTTGTTCCCAATACGGAATGAGCATGGCCAAGATTCATGACTCCGTATGCACAATGAACAAAACTAAGTACTGCAGCACTTACGTAATCAAGGTTCGATATTTAACGATGCATCACAGTGATAAACCATGGAATAACATTGAGGTAGGATTTGTATGGAGAGACAGCACTGACCACTTGATAGCATTGGAAAAACACAGACTTTCTTAAATAGGATCCATTCTTCAGATCAGAGCTTTCGAAAGAGAGGGTTCCCAAGCATGCTGTGATTCAGCTGACTAAGAATCATGAAATTTAATGATTTTTAACTGTGCACACACATACATGTTTAAAAACACACTTCAATATCTCAACATTTCTAAAATAACACACGTTACTTGGGAGGATGGAGCAAAATGCATAGAAGGAATGGCACTATGCTAGGGAAATAATTACTAAAGCATCTGCTTAAAAGCACTTAAAATTATTAACTATTTTTTTTTGGTAAGCCGAGTTCACCCAAATAAGAAATGCCTTGTGTTACAGAGTCATATTTCTATCATGTTTTCAAAAAAAATCATACGTAGATGTGTGTAAAAGAAAGTCAAATATGTGGAAAGGAGAGCTAACTCACTAATACCAAATAATAATGTCATGTCTTTTCCATTAGAAGAACATAAATAACTGCATCCACAAACAAAACATGTAAATTACATTTTTCTATATGTGTAGGGATGTTTACTTGCAGTAACATCTACCTCCTCAGTGAAGTAGTCATTTTCTTGTCATTTCCAAGTAATATAACTGCTCAGTCTCTTGAACATGACTTTCCATAATCACCCCTTAAAGCGTCCTAAAAATCTGGGTGAAGTCAGAACATTTTATGCTGCGGTATCGACACACCACTCTGTATGCAGACCATGAATAACTAAAGTCACTCATTAAGGAGTGGTACGTGTTGGTGAGGCTGACTTCATTTTCCATTTCTGCTTCTCCTTTTGTTGTTCACAGAAAGAGGAGGCATTAGGCTTGAAAGATATTTGTAAGTGCAGCACAGTATCAGAAATTACTTCTCAAATATTTTTTCAACATGAAAATTGCATACAATATGGAAAAAATAAAGCTGCTACTACTTATTGCACTGCTACACCCATGAGCAACATCACAAAGATGTCTACTGTAAGAATTTGATCCCATGTTGGCATTTCAGCTTACAAATGGGGTATTTAACTTTACAGCCTCGTCTAACAATGCTTTCTCGACAAGTCAGGGAGAGATCCAGGAAATCGAACTGTAACATATCTGTCTGTCTTTGTGCAGTCAGTGTACGTAAGACTGGATGCTTTTTTTTTTCTTCTTCACTAATGGGAAATAAAATTGGTTTCAACTGTACCTAGAATGAAACAAACTACAAGAAGACCTGCAGCCTCAATCATTTCTTCAATCATTTCTTCCCATTTCAACCTTACCAGTCTGGGACAAGAAAAACGGTATTACACTATACTCAGAGTTTACAAGAAAAGGACATAACTACGGAGACAAAAATCAGCCAGCTCTTTAATTCATGAGTGGCCAGGTCATAAAACGAGCAGAATACATAGCCTTGCTACCAAAACAAAGAACATGTTAAAGTAAGATTCCAGAGGCATGAGAGAGCAGTCCACTACCTTTTCTTTAAACAGATTGATTCCTCTACATAACTTATTCCTCTACATAACTTGTTTGGCTTAAAATGCTCAAAATATCTGAAACAGGAAGAAAAAGTTTCTTTTTCAAGCTCTTTCAGAACAGCTTAGCAAATAGAGTGGTAGATTTGTGGTATAAGAAGCATCCAAAAGCACAGAAGATCACAACACACTACATGAAGCATTGCCAATGAAGTACCTCCCCCCACCATTTTTGAGCGGTTTCATTTTCTAATATGTAATTTTTGAGAAATAATATTCCATTCTCTCCTTGTACTTTGGAGAGTGCTTAGAACTGGTGATTTGAAGGTGGAGCTTTTACTCATTACTGACTTTTCAATGGGCCCCTGTATTGCAAAAAACCCCGTACAAATAACACCACAAATTAACCCAACCAATAGTTGAGAGTTTATAACTTCAGGCAATGCTTAATTCAATCTTCCAGATATGAATCATGTTAAATGTCCAGGTATAGCCTTTCTATTCTACCACAGGTTATTACTGCTACAAACTGATTATTATTTGATACTCTGTGACAGGAATGTAGGGTTTTTTTTCATTTCATTTTACTAGAAAAAATAATTACAAGGACCTCAATAGCCCTTACAAACCTCCATATTAGCTAACAATTTTTCTAGAAGCATTAAGGAATACGTAGAGACAGCTTCCTTCAAAGTAACGGACCAAAACGATTGGTGAGCCCTGTTGGGAAAACTGCACTAGTGCTGCCAGTGCTCAGCTGAATAAACAAAAGTTCCAGCTCCCACAGCAGTCATTGCAGTACTAAAATTCATGCATGCAATTTGATATATATATATATATAAATAATTTGGGGAAACAAAGTCTCACAACTTTTACTTTAAAAAAGGCAAAAGAAAATGCATATTGCAGCTGTATGGTAACTCAAAGAGGAGAATGGAACAAGCACTTCACTAAAACCACACCAGCAATGCAACACAATTGAAAGAAGTCAGACCAAGTAGTGCACAAAAATGGATGTAATCAAAACATGGAACAAACACCAAGAGGAACACATAAGCTGGTTAGTTTACATGCTTCCAGGAATTGTTTTGTGAAGTTTTAATGGCACTGGTATCACCACAGTGATACGACTCCTGATGTGGAAAAGATTCTGGAGATGTATCTATAGATATAAAGGTGGTTGTAGCATCATATCTCTCTTCTGCAAGAGAAGTGTATTTGCACACTATAACTCCATCCACGCAGGGCACACTGTGTGGGCATAGATCTTTGATTGGAAATTATCTTTCTAAACATAATGGCTTTGTTAGTTTATTAACAGTGTACATGTCAAGCTTTATTTATGCTCTTTTTGTACTATTAGTGAACGTGTAAAAAAGTAAAAATTATTTGTAACTATAATTATGTTGCATCCCTTAGTCAATTACAGGAGATATGGTTGAAGGCAGATTAACTTTTACTAGAAAACTTGAAATAGGCTAGGAAGAAATATACAAATATACCTATAAAATATGTTTAGAACATGATCTTGGGGACTAATTTCATAATTTTTAGGTAGGTAGATATCTTTCATTCGGTGGAAGCATTGATTTGATGAGGGACCTACCCTGTTGCACATTAACATAATTCAGTATTTGAGAATGAGAATTTTGTAAAATATGTTACTTTACTGGTAGCGAGCAATTTCTGTCCACTGGTGGCAAATTCACTTTGCAGTACTATGGTTGCTTAGTTTTACATATACGTATCTATAGAAATGGAGGCATCTGGTATTTTTTAGGCTCTAAAAGCACAGAATACATGTAACATGATAATACAGAGCAGGACACTTGCTAATTTCAATTGTTTTATGTTGATTGTACCTTGCAGAAATTTGTTGGTTTTGTATCAGTTTCCAGTTTGATGGATAAGTGGCAGCTGCTACAGACTTTGGACATACAGAAGTCGGGCACTCCAGATTATGTTTGCAAGGATTTCCACATTTAAACATTTTAGATAGGGTCTAATGAATAATTGGTAAACAGGGAATGCCTGTCCATCACTATTCAGAGCTGTTGAGTAAGAATCAACAGTGTAATTGCTCCAAGAGAAAGAAGAGTGCTGAATGTTCCCTCAGTTTGGTGTACGATGTCAGCATTTCATCTCTTGTTGACTGATGTAAACTCTTTTTTCTGTTTGGCCTATACTGTCTGAATGGGACAGTGGTCATATCTGGTAATTATTACACTGTTCACATTCTACCCCACTAGGGATTTGTCTGGTTTGGGACATAAAATCCAATACATCTTGAATTTTTCATAGGGACTGTCACAGCAGGGAAAAAGTGCAAAGTGGCTTCTCAAAAGTGTAGAAAACTTATTTTGTGCTGAAGCCGGCAAAACCAAATTCTAAATCTAATGGAAAAACAGTCTTAAACACTGGACATGGCTTCTGATCATGCATTTGATTATCTGGAATATTTTCATGTACCTATCAGTGATGAAAAAAGCCAATAATTTATGATAAGGTGACGCAAGAGAACAGTGCTTTCTAAAAATGTCTTTTCATATCACTACTTTTGATCTGTGGAGAAAAATCAAAGCATTACTGAAGCACAATATCAGAGAAAGGTCATTTGAATAAAGCTGCAGCTTCCTAATGAAAAGTGGTGGAAGTTTCTTACAGAATTTCTTAGAACTATACTGACAGATTAACAGATTAAAAAGCTATATGCAAGTCTTAGCAGACAATATTTATCCCACAGGTGAGGATTACCTGAATAATGGATAAATTCCTTTGTAAATGAATTACACAGCCTTGCAAGCAAAATGCACGTCGTAGTTCCTGAATTGCCGTGCTCCACTTTTGCTGGCAACTAAGTCACACTTCTATCCTAAGACAAATTCCTCATCATTAAAAGCAGTTGTCACTGCACCTTGCCATAACCCTGCAGGGGTAATAACCAGTCCCTGCTGGCTGACTGTACCACACATGAATCATTGGCTCCACTGTGTGTGCAAAGAGATAGGCATGTTTGTGGGTAGAAGGGATTAAAACCCCAGGCCAAGGTCTTTGCAGGAAATCCTAAAGAACAGCCAAAGTTCAGAAGAAGTGAGGAGTAAGCTTTCTGGTTTCAGTATCAAGTCACTTAGTTAAATTAAGATTTGGGAAGTAGAAAATCTGACAGCCTTGATATTCCTGTTACTCTACAGTTCCTGTGTATTTCTCAACCTGAGAATGTCAGGGCAATGTACCATGTACCTCCCACTTTACGTATGCCAGCATTTCAGCAATATCAGACATCAGTAATTAACGCTGTAAGGAGAATGGAAGTTGTTCATGTCAAAAGAGGACACTGAAGAAGAGCCTGCAAGATGAAGTGGTGCACTTGCAAAAATGCTCTTCAATGCTCAATAACATTTTAGGATTATGTCCCTCAAAAATCTCAGCTTCCCTCTTTAGTCCTCAATATTCTATGCTCCTGCAGTACTTCTCTTTGTATCAGCATAATACAGAGGACTAATACAAAATAGACAGGTCTAGAAAATGTGACCTTGACCACCTTGGAGGAATTGGCATATATAGATATATGCCAAATATATTTGATACAGAGAAAGGTGATAGAGGGGAAACATGAAAATATAAAAGGCTGCAGAGAAGAGGAAGGAAGGAAATAATCTTTTTTCTATGCTCATTTTGGGCATGAGAAAAAGTAATGGGCTTAAACCATAGCTGAGAAAATTTAGGCCAACCATTATGAAAACTTTCTAACAGTTAGCACAGCAATGCATTGGGGGAAAAAAATCCAAGGTAAGAAGAAACTCCTTTTTTGGACACTTTTATGAACAGGTTAGACAAACATCTGCCAGGAATTATTTACATGCACCTGACGCTGCCTTGAAGAGCAGAGATGAGACTAAATGATCTCTAAAAGTCCTTTCCAGACTGTTTCTTATTTTATTTATGATTCTGTAATCAACATTTAAAGGAGCTTGGCATCACTCCTGTTGAAAATAATGGGAGTTTGCAGAGTGTTCTTAATGGCATTCCAGATTTCCTCTGGAACAAACCAAAGTGGAATTGTATGCATTGTAGCAGAGGGAAGCAGAGCCACAAACTCCAACAGCTGCAAGGAGGGGGATAATATATACCTAGCTACATTTGTCACACTCCGTATCTTGCATTACTAAGCTCTTTACAAAGCAGAAGAAAAGTGATGCCTCTTTCAAATTCTGTTCTAAATTGAGGCTGATGGGTGGCCGATGTTTCTTAGGTGTATGAGTAACTGATGTTAACACATCGTTTCACATATTTAGAGCATCCTCTATTCTAAACATTTGTGTGAACAAATATTCTTAAATAATCAGAAAACAGTAATTGTAGGATATATTTTAATTTCAACCTAACAGAGCATATGAAGCCACATCTAAATCTCCTCTGTCAGTCTGAACAATCCTCTGATGCAGCTCAGGACATGACTCACTCTGCTGCCAGCCATGGTTTGCTGTTTTCCAAAAAAAGCCCCCATAATTTTCATCCTCTCCATGTACAAATGCAAATAAAATTGATCCAAAGGATATTTTCCAGTAGCTGGCATTTAGAAATTGATAATTACAATCTCCAGAAAATAAAATAAAATAAAATCCATCTGGCATTTATATTTATACTTGGATCATTTTGTACTTTATGGCCAAAATTCCTTTGCTGTTTCCCCAGGAAAAAAAGATGCAGCCTCTTCCTGAACATGGTGCGTTATGCTCTAATGGTTTGTAGTGTAACTTGTTATGCTTTTTGCATATTGATACATTTTCTGGTAACCAAAATATCTCCACAAAAACTGCATTATGTCCTCTCAGCTGCAATGTGCTATCTAAGATTCTTTATCTATTTCCCCCCATGATGACTAATCAGTATTACTCCACTGTGGATAAATATTCCTGCATGAGTATATTTGACAGGAATCATTTATCTACAGGAAGAATAATGGATTAATCTGCACTTCCCTGGAAACAAAAGAAAACAAACCAAAACAGAGTAACTTATACATTGAGATACTGATCTGAAAATCCATCAGCAAATACTGAAGAAGAGTTCTTTACTCCATCTTTCACTCAAACTTTCCTGATGAGGCAATGCAGGGATATAGAAATTAATGAATGATATTATGCACTAAACCATTCCATGAATGACAGTTAATAATTTTTTCCTAATACATTTGCAACAACAAATCTAAGAATATCTCAAACATTAATTCATTTACTCCCACAAATCCTCACAAAGTAGCACTCCCATTTCACAGAGAGCATAAACACCATCCATCCACTAAGACCTGGGGATCCAGTAAGACAGCAAGGACTAAACTGTGCTTTGGATACAAGTTCCAGCAGATGCAAGTCCCAGCAAGTCTCTTTTTCCTTTTTGCTATGAATAACTATGATCAGCCATCTAAAACCTCCATGCTTACCTCTAGTCAGTGAAACCATTTCGCTACAGAGCAAGCTCTGCTGAACACACCGTTCCATGAATTTGAACTAAAGGAGTAAGAGAAAGATACAGCTGCAAATATGATGGAAGAGGAAGGGTTGAAGGGGAAAAGACAACACAAGCCTGAAGCAGTTATGAGCCTGGAAAAGTGCCCTGAATGATGCTACCAGGGACAAGTCTGAAGCTTTGAACTGCAGTTATGGGTATCCTGCTGGTATATCGCTCTCAGAGGACAAGGATAAGTGAGGTTACCCTTTGATCAGTGAAATCCAAGTGTACTGCCTCATGGGTTTTCCCTACGGCATGGCACTAGATATTTTAACTCCCACTTACAGTCAGTCGCATTTAAAGCAAGCTGAGGAGGCAGAGTAAGTCACAGAAGATACTCAAATCTGTGTATCATTGTATTCTGCCCCATAAGTAACAAATATATTAAAAAAACCCAGAAGGAATTAAGCACAGAATGGGTGGAAAGGGTAGCCACCTTGTCATTCTAGAGCCTTCTATGATTATGTCACATTGAGTCACCCTCAACCCTCAATATAATTTGCCATTGTAATTTTCTCTGTAATCTATCATTTACACCCTAGCATGTTTTGAGCACTTAAGACAAATTTATTGAAATGAAAGATTTGAAAGTGACAAGACTGGTCTTTTTCTGGTACTGCTCAGATTCATGCTTCATGCTTAGCAATTTGGTAAATTCACCTAACATCAATATTTTTCAGATTCAAAAATTTTAGGAAGTCTAGGTTTATCAAAAGTGATTCTTTTAAAAGTGATTCATATACAGGTACTAGTTTAAAATGTCCCTCTTTTGGATGGATTATTTTGTCTGCCATTTCTCCCTATTAATTAACTCTCAGTCATTTTCAAGCTTATCTTCTCCAATAAAAAATATGCACATTTTGGTTTGTGACTTACTTGCCAAGCAATAATACCTACACAAAACTAGTTTCATCTCATTTTGTATTTTCCTAACCTACATTTTTTACGCATTCAACTGATCCTTGGATATTTGTTTGGGACTTCTAAAAACATCCAGTGCCTTAAAAAGCCTGTTTTTATTTTATGGATCTGCTCATTCTATTTGCCTAAACGTACCCCTTCTCATTGTTTCCACAAGACTCTACCTTTGATGCATTTTATAAGGAAGATCAGGAAAATCACCTTCCAACTGTTTCTTTTTTAACTTGGATACTTGCAAGCAAGAATAGCCCTGATAACAGAGAAATTCATCTAGTGCAAGTAGTACAGAACGTGTCACAGTGCACCCTGCAGAAAGTGTCAAGCGGCTCTGCAGTCAGGTATGATTCACCAGGGTGTACGAGTTATGACAGCCTTGCTAGGCTCAAACTCATTCCAAAAAGCAGCATTTGGTGGTTTCTACACTCCTCCCTATTTCATGTTCCACAAAATCTTAGTCATTTGGATGCACTGTTTAGCTGGTTGTACGTGTAGGCACAGGATAGTGCAGAACTCAGACGTGGGTTTGTATAGATAGGACTGGCCTGAATTTATGATGTTCTTACAGGAGGTGAACTGACACGTTTGTGTATCTGAACTATATACCTTATGCTTTTCACTTCCAGAATTACGAAGCAAAACTATCCAAGGCACATGAAAAAGAGAAGTTGAGAAGTTGTCACAGTAAAGGTAGATGACATAGCAAGCAACCTGTCTTAACAACCATAAGCTAACTAACAGCAACCCTGGGCTCTCAACTGCCTGTGGGTGGCTTGAGTTAATATCTTTGCTAGATCCAGGCTACCTTCTTTGGAGGAACATTTCTAGTGATTGCATAGTTACAGGATAGTTAATCCACAAACAGAAAAGATGCAGGTAATAACTGAGTTCATCGCTACAAACTCATCCTTGTTACAAGAAAGAAAGCATCCCATTAGGATTCATTATGTTTCTTCAGTCCACTATTCACTTTTATTAACATAAATTTTTGAACTTAAACTCTTTCTCCTTTCTATTTACAATAATTGAATGCATAGAGCACTGAGAGCAGTTTGTCTCCCACCCTCCATCTTAAAAGTGTTTTACTTAATACTAATACTTTTGCATCCAAAAGCTTTAAACAACTCCAGAAACTGAGCATCTCAAAACTTGTAAGAAAGATTTTTTAAGCAAGAACCATCCCTATCACGCTTTTAAAATGCTAACAACAGAAAGCCTTGGCATCCTTCTGTCAACATTTTCCTGAACCACAAATTGCTCATGCAATAGAAATTCACTTGAAATGGTATTAAAGGCTGTGAAGTAAATGTATTCCTGAAGCCTGGGTCTGCAAGCCAGAGTAATTTCAGAAAACACCACAGAGGCTGAAAAGACAGCAGATGCAAGGACTGAATTTAACTATAGATGATAACTCAATTTATTTTCTCTGTAGTCTAGTAACTCAATAAGTCTTTAATGGTTTTGTAAATAAACAGATGGATGACATCAAATGCCACTGAATGATAAATCTGATTGGTCTCTGTATATTTTTGGATAACTATATCTCAAAAACAGACAGGAAAAGCATCTTGCTCGAAGAGTGTGATAAAATAAATGTGGGAAGGTAGATTATGGGCAATTGCATTCTCCCAGTGATGAATGAAATTTTCCATGATGCTATGACTGAGAATTAGGACAGGTCTCAATGTAACTCCTTCTGGTGGTAGATTGTACAGAGTTTACTTCTGTTGATAAAAAAAGGTGTCTCTTTTCAAGGAATTCAAAGTTAAAGAAAGGAGAAATGGGTGATGGGACACCTGGTGAAAGATTTAAATAATAAATAACCTTATCTTTGAAAGGTTTATGATTCTAATTTAACTGTAAGCCATCTGCTCCACCTAGTATGTGTTGACTGAATATAAAACCAGACCACCAATTTCAAATAGGAAGGACATTTATCATCAATTGTGTCACTTGCACAGGGATTTGTTCACTTTACCTAATTTTGCAACTCTAACTAGACATCAGTTGAGTGCTCAAAGTTTAACAGCACAGAATTAAAATGATCTGTTTGGTTTTCAGACTGAATGTAGCCTAATAAGTTGCTCTATTAAGGTGAAGCTGTACATTCGTATAGGCTGAATGCAGCCAAGACAGGCCCTATCACTGCATAATTTAGATGTAAGAAACACTCAGTCTTTGGGTCAATATCAAGAGACTAGAACAAAACACTGCTTAATAACATTATCTGATCAGTGAAGTTTCCACTTTATGTAAAATAAACCATCCTAGCAAAAGATTTCTTTCCCATGAGATTTCTGTAAGAAAAACGACATAAATTTCATGTAAACTCTCAGCAAAATTCTCAAGTGAGAACTTCACATGTTTGTTAGTTGCCTTTATAATATTTTCTTTTCCATTCCTTTGGTGACATATTTCATGTCAAAAGAAGAAAAGCACTCTACAATTTCTTTCAACTACAAGAAAGCTTAGCCTTGCAGAGCGCCTAAGGGTCTGCCCAGGAGACATTCAAATTTGAATACCTAACTTTATAGAACATTTTCTTCTGCCTATTCATTAATTACTTTTCTTTGTACATACTATCAGCTTACTCTGACTTTCCAAACCTTACCAATCCTGGGGCCTTGTCAACACAAAGCAGGCGAAAAGAAAAACATCACATGCAGTAACACAAGTATAGGATTTCACAGTCTAAAAATGAAAACAAGACCAAGTAATCACCACTTTGTTTAGAGGAAATGATTACGGTGAGAAAATTAGAGCTGTGAGTAGAAAAGGCTCAAAATATTAAGGGGCATAAGTTCTCCACGCCTTCACGTGGAGCCCATTGTGGATTCCTAAAGCAGTTCCTGCCATTGAGAAGGTAGGAAGCGCAAGATCCAGGCTACCATAAATCTTTTACAGACCCTCCAAGGGACAAATCCCTGCTAGAAAACTGTCCCTTTCTACATGAACAGAAAAGCACACTGTGCAGTTACTGCTGACCTGGGATAGATTCACCAAGAACAATTCTTGACTCTTCCCTGACTTTCAACAAATATGTTATAGCTCTGCTATACAGAGGCCAACAAACTACTAAAGAAAGGAGGCTACGCACTTTTTTTTTAATTCAGAAACCCTATGAAAATGGATAAAAAGCATCAAGCAACAAAGGAAGCTGTGTTTTAGAGGTAAAGAAATGTAAGATTGAAATAGGAATCATGAAACATCAAAGCTGAGTTAGACCTTGCAAGGATTTATTAAAACAAGCATCTACAGATTTTCACTGTATAAGTAAATAAGTAAAAAGGATGAATCATTACATACAAAAAAAAAAAGAGGCAGGGATCAAGTGTTTAGATATTGCCCCAAGAGTGAATTATTTGATGATTTTCAAGAAGGGAGATGTCTACCAAAGAAGGT
The DNA here is from genome assembly GCA_013389865.1 of Piaya cayana. Taxonomy (NCBI): domain Eukaryota; kingdom Metazoa; phylum Chordata; class Aves; order Cuculiformes; family Coccyzidae; genus Piaya; species Piaya cayana. The sequence continues at coordinate 126,549 of WAAB01014874.1, read as the reverse complement.
ACCATCAACACAGATAATGGAAAGAGGATACGGAAACAGAAAGAAGCTTTATGCATTGACATTAGGGTAATCAGAACACTAGTTCTGTAAGAACACAAGAAAACAAGGGCTCGTAAAAGGGAAATTAATAATCTGTCATGTCAAATGCAGTGGCATACAAATTGAGAACAGTAAATGCTGTTTATTTCATGCTACAAATTGTCTAGATTCAAGAAAAGAAAGAATAATTTCATTCTTTCACTGACCTATTATTCATACTCAGCTTTATGATACTTGGCAAGAAAGAATAATTAAAGGCAGGCAAATAGAAAATGGGTTAAAATGCATCACCATTTCATCAAAGATTATGCCAGATCAACCCGATAGTTTTCTACAATGTTAACTAATTTTCTGGATATGAGCATGCAGAACATTATCTAGATTCGTGAAAAGAATCTTCTAATGTGGGAAATTATTAAGAGACACAAATGTTAAAAGATTAGTAGAGAAGTTATGATAGGCAGATAATTGCATAAGAAGAGAACACAAAAAGTAGATTTGAAGAGAAAGATGGCAGCTGCTGAAGGTATAGCATGGCAACAAGGATCAATCTTTTGACCAGCTTTTTTTAATAATTTCATTAAAGAGCCTGGCATAAAAGTAGAAGTATGATGCTGAAATTCAATCATGTTAAATATTGGTACGTAACATCAATACAGAGAATGAGTAGAATATAAACCAGGAAGAGATTCATGACCTCAAGAACATGAAGAATATAAATGTACCCAGACTCCGCAGAGTGAAATTCAGAGCTATGTATTTTGGGAAGAAGCAGAAACTTCTACAGTGGAAGTTCACTCTTTGATGAAGAAAAGTCAGGCGTGGATGTAAAAAGCTGGGTACGGAATGACTGAGTTGGAAGGGGAAGCAATTGTTTTAAAAAAATTGAAAGATAAATGGGATACAGCAAGGAAATGTTTGTGCTGTTGGGCAAGGCCAGATGGGATTTCACATGGCATTCTCAGTACAACCTGGCTAAAATGACACTGAAACTGGGACAGTGCTACAAAGGTGTTCAGAGGACCGAGGAACACATTTAAAGCAGATGTCATTTGTCTTGTCATTTTGCCTGGCAAAATGAAGGTGGAAAAGAGATATAAGTGCTGTGTTAAAACATTGTGGGTGATAGGTGTCAGGATGAAAGTAAGCTAATACTTCAGCCGACAGTCAGCAGGAAGAAATTGTTGAAGGATGAGGTTTCTGTTCAGGTTAGAGTGTTCAATTTGAAGGTTTGGGTTCTAGTGCACCCCTCTTCACAGCCAGAAGATAAGGACCATGAGAATCCATCATTACGTCTACATTTCCCGTGATGAGTAGTTAGAGGAAATCACCAAATTGCCATCTGGATGCAAGCTGAAAATGGCTTAGCCAACCCCCACGAACAGCAGAGGAGATGTACACAACTGTACTTACATTTCACAGTGCTCAGAACTTTTACAGCCTCCTCAGACATTCTTTCACTTCCCTTCTTACAATTAAACTGAAAAAGCCCCAAAAGGAAATAAAAAACCTATTTCTGATACTCTGGAGGAACAGTGATGATTTGATTTGAAGAATGAATAACTAGTTGTCAAAGAAATGTTCGTGGTATTTAACATTTTATATTAGTATGCCTCACTTTATTGAGTCCCTCTAGGGTAGGAAATCCAATGATAAAATTGTAAGACATCCACCCCTGCCTCCTCTGTTCTATTCTATTTTTTTTTCTGTTTAATCCTAGTGTATAGCTCTATAGAACAAAATTTTTGCTGTCCGATCAAGAAGTTACTTTTGCCAAGACTTGTAGAGGACACATTGCTAAACATTATACCACACGTTCTTCATACTAAAGTGTTCATGCCCTTTTCAATGAAATTCTTCAGATTATAAAGGAATCAAGGTTCTAGAATGATGTAAAAACTAATTATTAATAGCACCAATTAAAAATCTTTCAAAGGCCAAACAAAATCCACACCCACCTCATTCTTTGTCACTTATGAAGTTTACTATGCCAAGAACCTCAGTGCTTTTCAGGTAGACTTTCCCCTGCAGGTTGCAAAAATAATTGCTTTGGGTTTGAGCTGGAGCAGGAGGGGTGGTGGGTACCGAGTCTTATTATCTGCTTTGTTTTTGCTATTTCCATAAATATTTTTTAAGTAATTCTCAGCACCATCTGCCACTTAGCACTGTGTTCTTTTCGCAGTGTCAATACTATAAACACAGTCTGCTCCCTTCTCTGATGCAGTGCAGAGGATTGGAATTATGCAGAAAATACTTACTCCAAAAATAGGCCTTACTATTTAAAAGAAAGTTATTCCTTCAGTAAAATGATCTTCAGAATAGATTATTTCAGTTTCCACCAAGTCTTAAAGAGTTATTTTGCTAAGCATCTCAAAAGGAAATAAAATGAAACTTCAGATTTTACTTTTTTTTGAGATCATGGCACTTGACAAAACAGTCTCTCAGTGTCAATAAGCTCACATTACTACTTAATATAGTAATCAGCAGTTTAGTTTTAGTTACAGCCATTAAACTCTTATGCAGATCATTTTGATTTTCTCACACAATTTTAACTTCTTCTATTTTTGAGCATTTAACTGGCATCATATTTAACTAATATGGAATATTCCTCAACACAATTACCACAATTACAATCTAGTCATGCTTTAGGTTAGAGAGACGAATTAAACTCAGTCTTCACACAATCTAAACAGTAAAGCTTAACTTTCAAAAACTCTGTTCCTCACTCAGTCTTTTAAAATATTCCACCTTATCTGAAGAGCTTCTAGTTAAGTGAATCATTTCCATTGGAAAAGGGTTTGGGTTGGAAGAGACCTTAAAGCCCATCCAGTTCCACCCCCTGCCATGGGCAGGGACACCTCCCACTGGACCATATTGCTAAAAGCCCAAACAAACCTGGCCTTTAAAATTTCCAAGGCATCCACTGCTTCCCTGGGCAACCTGGGCCAGTGCCTCACCACCCTCACAGGAAAACATGTCTTCCTAAGATCTCACCTAAATCTCTACTCTTTCATCTTAAAACTGTTGCCCTTCATCCTGCCCCTGCACTGCCCAGTAAAGAGCCTCTCCCCAGCTTTCCCATAGGTCCTTTCTGTACTGGAAGGTCACTATAATGTCTCCATGCAGCCTTCTCCTCTCCAGGCTGAACAACCCTAAATGCACCTTTCAGAGGAGCATGTTCAGCCACGCACCTTTGCAAGCTGAGCCATGTGAATTGTCTCCTTGACTTCCATCATGGAAGCATCATACATATGATACAGAGCTATAATCTTTCCTGGAGACAGCTTTTTTTTTTTTTTTTTTTCTTTTTATTTTTTATTTTTTTTTTTATTTTAATCCTTTTTTTTTTTTCCTATAAATGTTGAATTATATGGCAATATAAACCCTATTTTCATTTTGGCCCGTATAAAATGCTGGACATACCCTTATATTTTAACACAAGTTCTAGACCATCCATAGTATTTTGCTGTAATACATAGTTTGGCTTATTTCCATATGACACCTCAGATAAGATGAGTAGATTTGAGATTTATTATTTAATAGTGGAAGCCCTATTATTTATGATCAGTGGGAGTGCCCTTTCTAGGGATATTGAGAGCGGCATTTGCTCAGTGTTTTCATAATGCCTTTCCTGTTTACATGTCACTTTATCTAAAAAGTATTGTTAGGTTATAAATAAAAAGCCTACTTCTTTAGTGCACCAATAAAAACCGATGTCAATAAAACACCAAGTAAGGAAAATAAGCCAATAGTCTGTCTCCAAAATGGCAAAGATGGAGACATGACAGACAGTCTAGAGCAGCAGACTGGTACAGAACATAACCCAGGATGACGCAGAGAAATATGTTTAATTAAACAAACATGTAGGATGCCCAGATACTACGTTGAGGGAACTAATAAACTGGCCAGGAAAAAACCAGAATGCAGAACTATGTTCTGTTTTCTTTAGATTTATATCTTTTCACTGATCTCCTTTTCTCTTTTGCAATATCACTTTTTTTCTTGTTTATAAGTTTAAGAGTCTGGTTATCTTCCCATTTCTACCCCTACTCCACATGTTTTTCTTCCAACATTGACTACGCACAGCCTTTCTTTGCTAGAAGCTGCTATATATAAAGTAATCAGAAGTCTCACTTCTAAATGAAGGAATGAGAGAAATACAGCCTTTTAATATAAATTCAGCATCTCTCCTCTAGGTTAAGCTCTGTGTTTTCTTCTGCTCTTCTCTTCTGCTCAGTTGAAGGCTTTGTTTTTGTCAGTAGGTATCAGTCCATCTATGCCTTCAAAATGCTGTGTGCAATATATAAATAGCTAATGCCACATTCTATGTAGCATGAAATATATACTCAGCATAAAACAGATACCTTGCCAACACTCCTCTCTACTAGCTACCTGACATTATGCTGTACATACAGCTCTTGAAGTCATAAGTTATTGTTTTACAGTTTGAACAGAGACCACACAAAGGACGAGCAAGATTAATGACCTGGCCTAGTCCTCTGCTCTAAAGGAGAAGCAAGTCTCATGCTCCCATTTTTTCTCTCTTTCTGAGTAAGAAAGGATCTATGAATACGTGAAATACTGTACCAGAATATGTACTCCTGAAAGACAAGGGGTTAAGTTGTCCTTTGGAAATAACCTCTGAAGTTCACCCTTGACTCTTCAGCCTCACTGCTACTGAGAGGGAGGATCTTTTCTGTAGGTAGATATGCGGTGGATACAGGGATATACCTGCTAATGTAGAATCACATTCAGATGTTTCTCTGTATTTCTTTTGCCTTTGCCCTTTAAGTATATGAGAAATGCTAGACACCTCCACACATACACATAGACCTTTAATAATGTGTGCTCTGTATGTGACACTGTACAATTCAATTTCTATTCTTTTATTAACTTTTTCATTAATTAGTCTTGTATTATCACTCCTTTAGTACCCTGCCTTCCAACATGAGAAAAGACCATAGGAAATTCACAAATACACATAAGATCTGTGCTCACAGTAATCATCTTCTGTACACCTTAACTATAGCATATTGTCGTCAATATCTTTAATATTTTTCTATAGGAAAATACTTACTCAACTTGAAGCCCTGCTGACTTTATGTGCAAGTATGAAGGGAGTGAGCAAGAAATGATTTTGCAGCAGGTAGAAATTCATGAGATTTACTCGGTCTTGGTGTACGTCTTCAACTATTTCACCGCATACCAAGGTAAGTATGCACATGAAATCACTCCACATATGCAAAACCCTAACCTGTGACTTGGTTTCCAAGGGTCAGAACAATTGAGTAATATAATAAAATAAAAATCCACTAAAACTATTTGTTACTTCATATTTATATTAGAGTGCCTCCCATGATACGTATTACCATTTATTGTATTTTAATCTGAGAAAACTAGAAATAGAACCAAGAAAGCTTTGTTATTGAAGATCCCCATCCAGAGCTAATTGTCTTGTAGAACACTTAATGAGTCATTATTCATTATGATGGTGAGTACGGGGAAGGCAGATGGCATGGTAATTTTATTGATTCTGTGATCCTACTGTAGTTTGCTGATTAAGTAGGATTGAACACCACAGTTAGTGCAGCCAGAATTACATGAAATTCTGTTTTGATTCAAGGATATCAGAAAGTAACTTCTAGATAGCATTGTTGGAGAGGCCTGGCAAACATGAAATTTTTCTGCCTTCATTTATATTTGTAGCAATATAATATTGGATGCTGTCTTCTAGGATGTACATTCCACAACTTCCACTTCCAAATTATTTCCACTGAAATTGTGCATCAGTTACTATATATTTGTAATGGTTTGATTTTGGCCCCTTCAGAATAGCCAGGTTGTGGTTGAGGAAGAACTACATCTCCCAATATTCCATGCGATTTTCCTACGTAAATCAGGGTGTATTGTGGGGGGGGGACACTTCCTTTTCCAGCTCCGGATCCATCTTCTTTNGTGAGGGTTGGAAGGAAGGTGGGGGGGGCTGCGGACGCTGTGAGGGTTTTTGGGAGAGTTTTGACTCACACCATCACAGTAATTTTGGTGGATAATGTGGGCAACGAACCCATTATATTACTTACAATATTACTTACTTCTTGATTTTAATTCATAAATATTCTTTTAAGTTAGATTCATCTCACCTAGTCATAGACACCTAGATATTACATATCCTCTGTTGGTTTAATAGAGAGACACGTACATACGCACACCTTCAGAGACCATTCAGCTCACAGTCTTAATAGCAAAGTACCTTTCCTGGGTGCTCTAGCACTTTTACTTGCTCGGTAGATAGGGAAATTTTGCAGTGTGAAGGTAACATAACCTGTAAATATTTCACAAATTACATCCTTTGGTTCTGAATTATTTTGAAATGCTCTAATCTTCTAATTTCAATGCAACAAAACCAATGCAAATATCAGAGTTTTACAAACTTATTGTACAATACCTTGTTACCTCAAAGTGTGGGACTGAACTGGCTTTAATAATAATAATGATGATGTGATCACAGTTCTTTTTAAAAAAAACAGTTTATCACACTACCAAGCTATTCTTTCTGCATTGCCCAACATATAACCAGAGCTGTATGAAGACCTCAAAGGAGTTATTCTTGGTCTTTCCACTGTGAGTAATTCATTGGCACCTTTTTCTGCATTAAATAATTAATATGTTATCCTCTTGTTAATTTTTATTGTCTAGCTTGTTTTTTCAATACCCTTTGAGAAGTATAATTCAGTTCTTTCTAAAGATCTGGTTGCAGCTGCTCTCGTTATTCACCTTTGATATTACGAAGAGTTTAAACTATTTAAAGCATGGAGTCAGACACTACAGCAAGAACAGATGATCTCTAGCTTCCAACATGTCACAAAATCTTCAAGACATATGTACATCACATATTATAGTGTGCACACAAATGCTAGAACAAGTGATTTTGCTGATATGCATACACATTGATACATGCATATTAATAAACACATAAATTGTCCTGAGAACTGCTATTTTTTTTTTAAACTATGAATCCGATAACTCTGGTATGATACAGCCAATGTGGCAACTAAACAATTAAGAAAATCTATGTTCTATCAGTCAATCAAAAATTGAGAAATTTATTTTTTTATCACTGCTAAACGTCCCTAATATTTTTCATTGATCACTCTAATCTATTATGTGTTTCTTGTTTCTGCCTTAATCCAAGCAAAATTTCATTTATAAACAGTTGTTATTTTGAAGAATTACCATGGAAGTGTTAGGTTCCTCTGAAGAACTTACACCTAAAAGGAAATGTGAGGTTTACTGTGCTAGACCTAACCTGCTACGTTGATAACATTTATTAATTTCCCAGATTTTCAGGATGTTTAATTCTCAAAAAATGTTCCTTTTCAAAGCAAGTCACAATGAAGAGTGGCCTCTCTTTCTCAACGATCTCATTTTTATCAATATTTCATCTGAATCTATACCACCAATCTGTACAAAACTTCATTTATACTGCATATGATTTTTAAGCAGTTTAATCCTGTCCACATCACTGTCATTTGCATACTTCTAGGATTAGCACTTAGAACTAAACAATGCTGCCAAAAGCCTGTAAAGTTCTGATCATTTTCTGCAGGAAGTAGAGAGCACTCAGTTCTCCACTGGGACATATGGTCTCTCCTAGAGAAGCTTTTGCCTTGCATAGCCTTTGGCCAAAGCCCACCATCTGCAGTTTCAACTTTTCTTCCAGCTGCCAATAAAAGGTGAAGTATAGAACATATGCTGCAGAAAGGGTAACCTTTACATTAGTTTTAATATTCAGAGATATTTTTCAACAAAATAGTTGTTAATGTGAACCTTTGAAACAAGTAAAACACACCGCTGATTGAATTCAGATCTTAGAAAAACAGGAATACAAGTCCAGCAGAGAGTAAACTAGTTAACTGTGGAAAGAATTAGCTTTCCTGATTATGGAGAAAAAGTAATGCAGAACACTACAGGCATTTCCTTCCTATACTTCATACATTATGTATTTAAGAAATGAAACCTCCGGTCTCTCATTGAGAACTGAGAATCAGTATTGTTCATGTGTCATTTACACAAATATGTTTGACACACAGTCAGCGTTATCGTAGAATGATCCCAATGAGCTCAAAGATGGTTATTTGCAAGTAGCAGAGGATTCCAAAATTACTTGGCGAGACACAATTACCAAACACACTCCTTCCATCCCCCTAAATATCATTCTTTCAACCTAGCTTAGGTCATAAGGGAAACCAACTGCTTAGCAAACATATGTCTGCTACACAAAGCTTCCACATCATTTCAAATAACCTGGCACAGTTCACAGCATCTGCTCCCAGGAAGCCCAGGAAAGAAGCAGCAGGTAGTGCTGCAGGACAGGAATGATGTGAATTAGTAGAGCTACTGGTATGCCAAGAAACTTGCATAATGGCTTCTACCTAGACTACACATGGTTACATACAGTGAAAGCAATCCATGAGTACCAAAATTCATTATACACAAGAAAATAACCACTAGCAGTATAATCTGATATAAATTAATAGCTAAGTCAGTATGGTTACATACACCAAGCATTAGTTTGCTTTTTACTCTAAATGAAGTGAAAGTTGTGAGACTAAAAATTTTAGATATATTTAAAGACTAAATGGCTGACCAATACCATAATAACAAAAGGAGGAACAACACTTGAAATATAAGCCTGCAAAGCCAATGGAAGACACAGTAATAAGAGGATGGAGCAGAACAGCAGGACGTAGAACTTGAAAAAAAGAGGTATGTGCTTTCATAGACTGAGAAGCATTCAAAACAATACATCTGCTGAGTGGTTGAACCCAGCTCCTCATTCAAAAAGTCTATTCTATCCACGTTTTACACACAGCAAAGAACAGCAATTACGTTAAAAAAAAACTTCTATATAGTAAATAGAAGCTGATTATGAAAAAATGCGATAAATACATTTTTACTGCCAAAACCTACGTCACAGGTAAATTTGAAAACTGAAAAAATAAGCTCCAATTTCAACAATTACTTTTAATTTCCTTTCATAATGTTTTTCTTTCTTGTGTGACTATAAACACCTTAGTTTCTTTTTCATTTCCTTAAGACATGAACAGGGAATATGTGAAACATCCTTCCTCTTTCATTGCTCTCTTCAGAGCACTTATATACTTCTTCCAGGAAATGTATTTGACAAAACATCAAAGCACCAGTAACACTTTTATTTCCAGAGCACTTCCAGAAATTATATTCCATGCAATAAACAGCATTTTAAGAACTGAGTTGACACCTCAGGACTCGGCAGGGGGTGAAAAAAAAGTATAACTTCCCTCCCCCTCAAAAAATGAACTAAGATCCCCAAATAAATAACGGGCAGTCATCGGGCCAAAGGGAGAAGAAAGAACACTCAGCTGAGCTTATTTCCAACATAAGTCAACTGACTTTGCCCCCATCATCATTACTCAATACTTTTTAATCTCTTAAATGGATTTTTGAAGGTTAAAAGGATATCTTTTTGGCTTTTAATAATAAAAGTTAGCCTTAAAGCATATTTCCTGGATTAAAGGAGTATTTTGGGCACATACCATGCAGCTTCCTGCTCATTACAAAGGTGTTCATTTTGGCAACAGCTCCAGTGAATCCTGAAATAGCAAACTGATCATCTGGGCGGCGCCAAATTACCGTCTCAACTTTGTTGTCAAGACCATTTTGTATCATATCACTGCAGGTAATTATTTAAATGATTAAAAAGTGTATTCAGGTACCTCCTGTTCAGTAAGTATTTTATAAGAATATCTATTTAGCATAGATCAGATAAGGTAAATTACCAGAAATGTTTCCAGACAGTGTAAATGCTTATTTAAAATGAGCTGAGATCATTTCCAAAGTGAACACCTTCCTAATGAAGTACACATGTCCACTCAATACAATCTCAGATTTGGTCCAATAGGCATTCTGGAAAAAGCTAATATTTCAACTGAGTCCTGGTCAGCACAACATAGGTATTTGTGGTGTAAAGGAACTTAACTAGAAGTTAGCGCACTAAACATAAAAATGAACTGAAAACACTCACTAGTACTCCCTGTGAAGCCTCATTTACAGCAACTTGAACAGAAACTCTAAAAAGCATTTCCATATGATTTTCTTTTTCCCTACAAGACAAGGCTGAAAAACGTCGGCATGCACACACATTATTTCAGGAAGTCCTAATGAGACACACCATGGTCCACCAGCCTAGTGTGATCACCAAATTTTTTTATTTGGGATACAACATCAAAAATACTACATATTCCTAGGGAGGGATAACGCTGTGAACCAGGACAGGTTAGGGGTTGAAGGACCTGAGAATCTCGATGGAAAACAATCTGACTATGAGCTAGCAATGTGCCCTCGTGGCCAAGAAGACCAATGGTATCCTAGGATGCATTAAGAAAAGTGTGGCCAGCAGGCCGAGGGAGGTTCTCTTCCCCCTCTACTCTGCCCTAGTGAAGCCCCATCTGGAGTCCTGTGCCCAGTTCTGGGCTCTCCAGCTCCAGAAAGACAAGGAACTCCTGGAGAGTCCAGTGGAGGCCACAAAGATGGCTAGTGCACTGAAGCACCTCTCTTATGAGGAGAGACTGAGATGCCTGGGTCTGTTTAGCCTGGAGAAGTCAATACTGAGAGGGGACCTCACCAATGCTTATACAGATTTAATCGACAGGTGTCAAGACAATGGGGCCAGACTCTTCTCAACAGTGCCCAGCGACAAGGTAAGGGATAATGGGCACAAATTGGAAGACAGGAAGTCCCACCTGAACATGAGCAAACACTTTTTTTCCTGTGAGGATGGCAGAGCACTGGAACAGGCTGCCCAGGGAGCCTTTGGAATCTCCATCTTTGGAGATATTCAAGCCTGCCCGCACACATGCAACCTGCCCCAGGTGAACCTGCTTTAGTTGAGGGCTTGGACTGCATGAGCTCCAGAAGTTCCTTCTGACTCTGATCATTCTGTAACTCTGTGAAATTCCAAACAAAAATTCCTCATTAAACTTAACACCAGCTTGACTGTGTAGTTTCTTGTACTCATGTGCTGTGCCATTAATTTGAATCTGTGTGGGTACATTTACCCAAGTAGGGTGCATTGCACGAGGACAGACATGATGCTCACCGACACAAAACTTACCTGACTGACCAGGGGGTGGGACTCCTGATGATCCTCTTGGCAGACATAAAAATACCGTGAGGACTGCAGCTCTGTTTCCTGAACATGGCTCAATGGCAATCGGTTTAGGAGCACCCTGAAAAAGGAATATACCTATGTAAAGACTGAGATTTTTCTTTACGTTTTTACTTGTACATCATTAATTTATTTTAAGGTCTGCTGTAACAGTAGAAAGATATTTTTCCTATTTAATTCTTTGCAATTTTGAGTGTCCTATCCCTGATAATTGACTTTAACAGCCCACACTGCACACCTAACCAAACAGAAAAAATGAAATTACCATAAAGGCAACAAAATTATACTTTTTATTTTATAGCTGACTAAATTTAGTGATATGAACCTCTGAAAGCGCAAAAAAAAAAAAGGGCAAACCTTTTTGGTATACATACTGGTGTCTTAAATACCAGAACGTCCCCTATTCTAATAAGTACCCATGAGAAAGGACAGTGCTTCAACAGCATCCATTACCTTGCCCTCCCAATGCCAAAACCATAAAATGAGAGCAAATCGATAGCATACATAGATACATAAATACAGACAATCCCTCTTGAGTTTCCCAGAATCTGTCTGTCTGCCTTCTCCATCTGTCCTGATAAGCAAATTGTTTCTTTGAGATAGGACCCTCCTGATTTTTTTTTGCGTACACAGACAATGGGTGTAGTGTTTCTACATTTAAATAAACATCAAAACTTTCAGAAAATGTCTCCTGTGCATTCATCCTCTTACTTTGTCTTACATAAAACTGTGGTAAAAATGGTTTTGCTGGCAGGAGGTACACGTTGTTGTTACCAAGCATTTAGCTTTTATTAACTATATACAAGGTCCAACACACACACACACATACACAAAATGGAGACTAATCCTATAGTTCAGGAACCAAGAGTGGGAAGGAAGACACAAAGATGTGTTTATAGAACATGTGCTATCCTGTCACAGTGAGACAAGGCTCAACTCAATCTCTGCACTCTGTACACGTGGACATGTGTTCAAAAATAGCCACTTTCTTACCATCAGTTGGAAAATGTCAGTGTGCAAGAGTTAACATGACGACAATGTACCAGCCCACAAAGCTTTATCTGTGAAGCAGGTTTTAGGTAATAACAACATCACTGTGCTTGAGCACTCACCCTGTTCCCAGACACAGCTCCCTATAATTTCTGCCTATTCCCAAAGATCAAGTCCATGCTCAAAGGAATCCATTTTTTCTCTTTAGAAGATGTGAAAACAAAAAAAAAAGAAGATTCTCAACAGTCTATCAGAAAATTATGTGCAGAAATGCTTTGAACATTGGCAGCACCATATGCAGCTGTTCATCAGCTCAAAAGGGAACTATTTTGAGGGTGATTGTAGTTAATTTTCTTAATTTGTTAAGTAAAAAGAATCAAAGGCACAGTCTCAACTTTTTTGTGCTGGACCTCATAGATCTTTTAATTTGCATCTAGCTTTCGACTAAATGATTTGCTGCATGCTGTTTTCAAGTTACCAAGACTGAGGACACTAGGAGCTGGAAAAAAAGCAGGGCAGCCTACAAAGCCAGAGAAGAATAAGTTTCTAATGCCACAATTTACAATGTTCCTGTATATATATGTTTCCATATTTTGTGCTCACTAAGAGATAGGCATTTCACTTTGGAGAGCTTAAATGTTTCGTCAAGCACTGAAGATATTTCTAAAAACATTAGGTCAAAATTAGCATAAGCATTTCTTTCTTTTTAGTTGTTTGTAAATTTTTAGAATGTCTGTCATGTTCCAAGGCAAAATACAAGTTTGATGTTTTGATTCAAAATTCAAAGCCATGAGACTTTCCATTTACATAACAAAATGCAATGTATATATAAATGTCAACTGATACAAATTTACTAAGAAAAATGATACTTTAGCCAAGTTTAATACACTACAAAGTACTAGATATAAAGAAAACAGAGGCATTTCCATCATGTAACGAAATTATGATTTTGTATTTTTCTACCTCCAAGTAACAAACATTTATTACTGCTCAGTGGAGATAAGGGAACACAGCAATAAATTGAACAATAGGTAAATACACTTATTTTTTACTTTATAGCCATATTTGAAAGGTATTTCTGTAGATTTAGGTGAGGTGATAGAATTAAAAATAACTTGGGTGAGGAATGTCATCAAATTTAAAATTGCTGTGACATAATGAATGACAACTTACATTCACTGAAACTTTACCAAATGTTTAAACAGAAATTTGAAACCTCCAAAGCTTCAGCCAAAAAAAAAAAAAACCAAAAAACTTTTAAAAACAACAAAGATTTTCTAAACTCTGTGCACTGGTTTTGCAGCATTTAATAATATTTTTTTTTTTTTGTAATGTATTAGCTCAGCATAGGGCAAAGAAACAGATGAAGAGAAAAGATTCTGAACTAGTGGAAGCTGGCATATATTTATTGACTTCCATGGATCTATTGTCAACAAAACATTTAGACATTGCTAGATAATATGATTCTATACTAAAAGCAATGCAGAAAAAGGGGAGAACAGAACAAGAACATTACTAGTATTAGCAGCACTGATTTCACATTCATAAAAGTATTATGAATGGATTGTTGAAAAAGACAGGTGGGAGAAAATTTTCTTACTAAGGTTTCTGTGACTTACACATGTTGAAGGGCAATACAACAATAACCATGTAAAAATAATGGTAATTCCTCTGATCATATTTAATATAGAAAAGGGTCTTGATGGGATCATTCAGATTAGCAGTCAGTCTGTGCCCTAGGTGGCTTAAATTAATCAGACAAGCATAGGCATTAAATAATATAAACATAACATAAAATAAACATAACATACAAATATGGATGGTAGTCTAGCTGAGACCGCTCTACCTGTAGCAATTCCAGTTGTCAAAACCTTAAGGCTTCCCAACTGTCATACACTCACATCACTCCTGTTGGACCTAAATACACACCCCTGCATTCCAGCACTTCTATCTCTATCTCTCTTCCTCAACCAGCCAGGCAAGGATGCAGCCCCACGGTAGCTAAGTTCATTTCACTTCAACTCCTGTATCTTCTGTGCAAAATAGATTTTCCAGCTCTAGGAAAGTTCCTGCAGCAGAAGCTGTTAATGGAACAGATTGGGTGCTCTTCATGTCCATGGACAGAGGGCCATTAACTGCAGAGGTGGTTTATCAGTGACTCCATGCATGGACTAATATGATAAACAGATTTTACAAATACCTTACCATGGGGTATGGTGACCATCTTTGACTCTATACTAGAACAACAGCACCTGAATCCTAATACAACATTTACAATTAAAATAGTTGGTATTACTGATGCGACCAATAGAGTATTTAAGTTATCTTTCCTAACTCATCACAACAGCAAATCAAATAACAAAATTACTTTCTATTTGAAAAAGTAGGCAAGATGAAATCTTCATTGCAAAATATAATTCAGAAAACAATTTATGCAGCCACACAACTGAAAGGAACAAATTTACCATTGTGCCTTTTTAATTTGGTAAATAATTACTTTATTATAAATCAAAACGAAGATATTTTCTATTGCTGTGTAACATAAAGCCTCTCATTAACAGGCCCCATCCCTTTCTGTTTGAAGCGTACACTAAAGCTTTGCAAGGCAAAATTGAAGAAAATTACTCCTGATAAATATTTTTAGAGGACTTCATCCAAAAATCAAATACAGTGAGATTTTTATATTTGTACTTATTATTTTTTCCTTATAGAATGTTAGGTCTGAAAAAGCAGATGTCTTATCTTGCCTCACATCATTCAGATTCACTAGCAAAAAAACCCCATGGAAGCATAGAGCAAATGATAATAATTTAGATACCCTTAGGTCTGTCAGTTGTTTAAAGATAAATACATAACCATGAATCAAAGTTCTTTCACAGCAACATAACATGTTTTCTGAAATGTACCATTTATCATGCATTTTCCACGGGTTTTTTGGAAGAGATAAGGCACATGTTTGTTTGCCCAAAGCACTTAGCTACCATGATTTACTTGCTTGAATTATCTTACCTCCCTCCCCCATACAGAAAATGACTTATGTTTTTGCCAAGAAGCAAAAACGACAATCACAGAGTTAATAAAACTTTATCAGTGGAGGACAGAATAACCAAACACTTCCTTATTAAACAACATTTTTCTCTTCTATTCCTTTTCTTCCACAGACTATGACAGAGAGAGAGAGGTATGTCAGTTGGGAAGGTGAAACAGAAAGGGATAGAACCGAGGAAGTTATAAAAGGATGAAGGAACATATATTATTGTTGATAGTGAGAAGAGTATGTCAGTGGATATAGGAAAAAGAAGTAAGTGGAGAGGGAAGGCAATAAATCAGAGAATAAAAGAAAAAAAAAGAGATAAGGTTTTATTCACAATTTCAATGCGCAGGCATACATTTGTTCACAGAAAACAAGTGTCAGAAGTCATCTTCCTAGGGTCCTAGATTTTTATCAGAGAAAAGTTCAACATTCTTCAGATTTGCACCCCTACATTTGGTGCTGGTGGGGATGCACCTCTAATCCTGTGTTCAGTTTTGGGTCCTTCACAACAAGAAGGACATTGAGGGGCTGGAGCGTGTCCAGGGAAGGGCAACAGAGCTGGGGAAGAGGCTGGAGAACAAGTGTTAGGAGGCGTGGCTGAGGGAACTGGAACTGTTTAGCCTGGAGAAGAGGAGGCTGAAGGGAGACCTCATCACTTTCTGCAGCTCCATGAAAGGAGGTTGTATTGAGGTGGGTGCTGGTCTCTTCTCCCAAGTAGCAAGGGATAAGATGAGAAGACATAGACTAAAGTCGCACCGGGGAGGTTTAGATTGGCTATTAGGAAAAGTTTATCAAAAAGAGTGGTGAAGCATTGGAACAGGCTGCTCAGGGAAGTAGTGGAGGTGTCATCCCATGAGATTCAAAAAAATGTGGGGATGTGGCACTTCAAGATATGGTTTAGTAGGCACAATGGAGCTGGGCTGAGGTCTTTCCCAACCTTAATGAATCTCTGATTTTTTTTCTAAAAATCCTGCAAAGACTTAGACAAGGTCCAGCTGCCTGGGCGAGTTTGTGAGGAATTATTAAACTTTGGGGAGATTCATTGCTCACCCTTGATCTGTTGCTATAGGAAATAAATTTTGACTTAATTTTTTTTCCCTATTAAAAGAATGTGATAATACTACTGTTCCTGGCATAAAAACAAATGTCATTGTATTCACACCTGTATTAAAAATATTTCTGCCTAAGTAACTTAGCACATCTGCTTTATAGTGACAAGAAAGTAACAAAACAGGCTTATTTTCTTATTTAAGTATTGAAAAAATCAACGAATCTTGCATTGTGTTATTTGGCTATTTACAAATAGCACAAATGAGCATCTTTAAGACTCCAGACCAAGAAGCAGGTGGCAAGCATATTCCATCACTCTTGGAGGGCAGGATGGGCCACAGAAGGCAGCAGCATGAAGACGTGAGAAGTGCAGGAGAACACAGCAATGACAAAGGGATGTTCATTGATGGTCTATAGATTTCCCCCCCACCCAGATTTTCTTTGGGGGAAATGCATTGAAACTTCAGCATTGATTTGCACCTATCAATGAAAAATAAACAATACTGTGAATACGGGAAGATGAAAAGCATAAAGTGTTTTGGCCCTGTCTGTATTCCAAGAAATGGTGTCTCACAGAAGCGCTGTAAAAGTTTGGATTTTCAGTACAAAGTAATAATCTCTCGGTATTTTCTGCTCAGCATTCTAAGGCAGGGATATGCAATTTTAGAAAGTGCATTATTATACCCTAAGACAAATAGATCACGTAAGACTAAATGGCTCCAAACTCATGCCAAAAAAGCAATTAGAAAATTGAATCAAGGAATTAAGGATTAATGTGAGCATGTTACACCTGTCAGCAGTAATAAGTATTTTGACAAGAACAGAATAAAGTTTGACAGTGTGCACAAATACAGATCTAATATATAAATCAAGTATTAAGATGCAAACAGCTATGCATTAATCACCATAATGTTTCCTAACTAAAATGGTCTTAGTACCACTTACAAGAATTCATTATAAATTAAGTAACTTCTCTTCATCTTAAAAAAACCAGTTCAACTTATAATTTTTATTTTAGTAATAAATGATGCTGATTTAAACTTAGTTTTTAATCATATTATTAAAACAGAATTAATCTGGTGAATTCCACTTAAACTAAACTTGATGGCTTGGCAAATAAACAATCAAAACTGCTGTTGTGACAGGATTAGTACCTGACTTGGAATGTAAATAACCACTTTTCTGGAGTTCAGTGTGCAAGACTTCAGAGGGGTAGAAGAAAACAAGAAACGAGACTGTCCTCTGAAGAGGTAATCAATGGAGAAAAAGAGGGAAGGTAAAATTTAGACTGTTATATTACAGCATCCACTTCTTCATTTCTCCTAGCTTCAAGTTTCTTTCCTGAACACTTTGACTATCTTCTGGCTTTCTTGATTTATTTCTGATAAGAATGTCTCAGATTCAGAAAAGGATGTGAGTACCCAAGATGGATTTTGGTCAAATTCAGATATCTGCGTGTAAACTCAAAAACCTCAAAATCTTTTTAATCTTTGTTTCAATATTAAAAATTTCCCAAAAACTGAAGCTATCATGTCCCTGCTCAGGTCCATCCTGGTCTATCTTATTTCCCACTGTGGATTCAGTGGCATGACTGCAGCTTCCCTGCACACTCACACAGCTTGATCAAGGTAACTGTTTTAGAAACACGTTATCCAATGAGGCTTTACAATACAGTTGTAGCTACTTCCCTTTAAAAAATTGTTGAAAGCAATGGTATTCTGTTTGTCACAGAAGGAGAACTTTTCCTGGTTTTCCTATTCCGCTTTTACTAAATATTTATTTGAGGTGAAATACTCTGGCCCATCATTATAGATGCAGAGTAAAACGCTACGATTGCTGTCACCANGAACTTTTCCTGGTTTTCCTATTCTGCCTTTACTAAATGTTTATTTGAGGTGAAATATTCTGGCCTAACACTACGATTGTTGTCACCGTTTTGAGTGCAGTAAAGGAAGACTATCAGTGCAAAGAAGGAAAAGAAAATTCATCCTCTCGAATTCACAGAATTCCATTGATATCTTTTTTTGGTGGTTTCTTCGGCCATTTTCCTGGAGAACCTCCAAATGTGCCTAGCACAGCTTACCCTGCCAAGAGAATGAGATTGAAGACTCCCACCTGTAGCCAACCTGCATCATATCCCTACCTGGCTTTCTCCAGAGTCATTTGCTAAGAGAATCAAAACCAACAGTAAGATCGGAGGAATGAAGAAACGCTGTCTGCTCCTCCCTCCAGAAGGCTTTGATAGCACCCACTCTTGCTCTAAGGAGAACCTGGAACTTCTAGAGTGCTGAAACTAAGGCAATGCCTTGGAGAGAAACAAGGACTGTAATCAGTACCGCTCTTTTCCTAGACTATCAGTGTTGAACTGCATCATTATTCTAAATGTTTGGCATATATTAGCAAAGTTCATTAACATACTTTTGAATATGAGCTTCCAACCAACCCGAAAGTTTTGACAGTAGTCTCTACAGATTCATTCAATGACTAATGAACCTTAATGACAGTGCAAAAGGCAAAAAAAAAAAAAAAAGCTTTTACCAAACATCATTTGTGTGCCAGGAGCAGGAGAAATATACTTCAGGAAATACTGCAACAGAATAAATAAGCAAGGCAGGAGTTCTGAGCATTGCTTCATGGCTGGCATAGGAAACACAGTTCTGCATATGACTCTAGGGTTTTACTGAAATTATAAGCATCCACTAAAGATTTTCAATTAATCCATCCTGTAAAGTTTCTCTCCTGCAATTAGTGAGTGGAAAGCTTTACCTCATTTAAACCTACAAGAATGGCCCAGAGTTTGAGTGTCCTCAACACTTCAGGCTTCTACGCTGCACTTTCTTATGCCTGAGGATTTTTCCAGTGATTTCTGACTTTGCTTTATGAGGTCCTATTAACCTGTGCAGGGTACGTAACCGCTTCACCTACAACAGTAAAAGCTGGAGAACATTTTGGTGTACCTTAAAATTCTTCCGCCTCTACTGAAAGAGACTTGAGGCAATTGCCTTGCTTTCGTGACTGAGTCATCCATCCAGCACTGATTTACTGGGAGGACTCTACCAATTCTACTTGACCTTGAGAATGATCCAGTTTTCCCTGAAAATTTCTATAGCATCCAACAGAGCCAGGAGGCTTATTGATAACATAATGCAACTTGACCAAAATTACACTCACATTTCTTACATTTTTAATAGTAGATTATCTTTCCACAGTAATTTTGCCCCATTGTGTTAGAAGACTATAATTCTCCATTAATATCTTTGTTTCAAAATAGCCACGGAAATCTTAGAATACAGTGTGGTGGTTTTTTCCATAAGAAAACTCAAGACTTAACAATAAAAACACATTATGATTACAAAGCTGTGATTACAGCCTCAGTGAGCAAAACACATTTTTATCCTTCTATTTATTGTCTTACCTCCCTACCTCATATCAACTTGAGGTGATACACTGCATTCTTTTTTGCATTCTTTTCTGAGTAGAATGGGGCTGTTAGTTATCAAAGGTTATGTATTGATGTTAAATTTATGTATTAATCTGAAAATGTTTATGCCCAGAAGAGCCGTATTTTTATTATAAGACCTATATTTATGTACAAAGTTATTCAGTTAATCTAGTAAGAGACTTTGCTTCAAACCCTAATACTATGTCATATAGCATTTCATTAGCAAGAGAGTCATGAAATGACATTCTGATTAAAACCGATTTATTAAGACAAAGTCATGAGAAACACCTGCAGACACATCTATTTTCAATGGGGTTTCCAGAAAGAACTCCAAGTCATGTTTTCTATCCTGCTTTCATCCTACTGCCTAGAGGTTGCTTTTTCTGAATGGTGACACTTCTGTGAACCACCCGGCAGTTTTCTTGACTTTCACAAGTGGCTGAACAAAACACAAGACATTGAAGTTAAATCAAAATATCAGGTAGCTGCAAGGCACGTCACATTCCTTTTTCTGTGTGTCCACGTAAGCAGCTTCCTATGTCTTCATACTGGTAAATAAACTTGGTTTTGCCTTACTTTTCTGCCTCCACCATTAATAAGACTAATTTCAGGTTAATCTGGAAAACATTGAACATAACTTACAGTGGATGGTGTGTATACTAGTTGTACTGGATTGCTGTCAGAGGTATCCCCAAGAGCCTCCAGAACATTCCCTGATTAAGCTCTATGAGTCTGATTAAAGGCTGGCAGTGCTAGCGTCCAGTCTGTGAAGAGAAATTTATCTTGGCAGCAGCTAGCTAAACCCTGTTGGGAAAAGCACCTGAGACCCTTTGTCTATGGCATATACCAAGCACCATGTATCCCCAGACACTTTTCTGTAAATTCTTCTTACTGACACTTCAAATGCTGTAAGTCAAAGTGGCTCGGTGCAGTGAAGTGATGCTAATGGGCATTTGTTTCCCCGATGGGTATATTTGCTGGATCTCCAAGGACTAGAAATAAGAAATGAAGAATTCTCATATTTCTTCACTATTCATCTTTAGATGCTCTTGTATATGAAAACTCACATTTCTCTGGCAACGAATTACCAAGTCCACCACTGCTTGAACTTTGGCTGATTATGTAAGACTAGATCATCTCTCCCATATTTCAGAGTGGGTTAACTTTACCCTGGACTACCCAGCAGAAAAGAACATGGTCCCTTCAGTGTCACTACTGCCTTTTCAGGGTGAGAGAGATGAAGTACTAGAACCAGGTTAAATTCTGCCTAAATTGTAGGCTAACAAGGGTGGCTACAGTGACAGGCAGGGGAAAGCTATGCTCAAGATGAGGTTACTTTTGTTGGGAGCATGCAGACTGAACCAGCTACAGATTTCCAAAATGTCCATGAGGTGGATAAACTTGGGTTGTTTTTTGCTCAGGGTGGATCATAAAATTTTAATCTGCCATTGCAACAATGAATGTTGAGCAGAAGTCAAAAGTTGGGACTAGTAGGTGTCTTTTGTGACCGCAAATATCTCATTCCTGTAGCTGTGCAGCACCCTAGAATCATCAAATATATGGTTTGATTATTATTTAAGAGACCTATGCCAGACTCGAGGGTTAAGAAAGGTAAATGTCCTGAAATTATTATACTGTATTTTGCTTTTCTTGCAAAAATGGAAAAAAATATAGTACATTGTATGTCATAAAAAAACCCACTTTTAGTGAACTTTTCTTCAGCAATGCCTTCTAAAGTTCTTTTGTAACCTCCTGGCCACATGCAGAATTCCCAGTGAATGATAAATTAAAGCATTTATACCTGGAATCATAATAAAAAAAAAGAGAACTAAATCAAGACACATTGTGAAAACTAGCTGTCAGCAAAAGGGATTAAAGTGCAAACTTGGCAATATTCTTAATGCAGGAAAAAATGCTAATGGCACCAGAATAACAAATTACTTTCTATCATGACAACTTACACAGATCAAAGCCTACTGAATGTAGGGAGGCCACAAACTAAACGGCTGAAAGCATGACCTATCTTTGATTTTGATCGCCCTTGCCATGGTTCAAGGAAAGCTGTAAAATACATACACCATAGCTAAAAACACTCTGAAGCAAGTTACCCTTGTTTAAGATTTGTGAATTTACAGACATTTTCATCCTAGTGACCGTATGTGGATGTTGTGGATTGGATCCTAGCTGCACCAGCAGCAGCAAATAACGAAAGGTCTCTATCCTGAGGAAAAAGTATGTGATGGCCAAAAAGGGAATCTAGTTTTGCTGTATTATATAGTAGGAGCAGCAGCAGGTGTTAAATGGACTGGCAGTTTTGGCAGTAGTAGCTGCCAGCGAAGTGGGAAGGGAGGGGGTGGGCTGGCAGGCTTGTCAAAGCACAAACCAGACTCTTTAAAGGTGTTGCAAGACGTGTCTCTCACTTTCCTCTCCTGAGGACCTCTGCCACCTACTCTGCCCATTCACCAATCTGAAAGCATAATTGGGTACAGCTTCTCACTTGAATCTTATTAATTAATTCAAATCTCTATCTGTGAGATAATCCTCAGCTGCTTAAATCAGCACAACACTTGAGTTACAGCACAACTACACTGACTTATACCAGTTGCCAATCTGACACTATATTATTAATTTCTTAATGATCTCCTTGAAAAATTATGGAAATAAACTCAAACTCAAGTATTATCACTTAACGTTGCTTTCCAAGATGCTCCCTATCAAGATTGTTAGTACTTAGAGTGGTCAAAAACGTATTAGGAACTTCATTGAAAATGTATAAAAAATGAAACTCAGAGGATTTAATCTGACAAATAATTAGACACACAAGAATTAGTGCTTGGAGAAACTGGCATTAAAGCAAACAGGATTATTCACATGAATGAAATTATTTATGCATGTTACCCATTTTAGCTTAGCATAGCTGGCAGAATAACTTTTTCTTTAAAAAGGCAGAGTTTTCTTTTTAATTTAACAAAATAGGAAAAAGACTGTTCCTTTCAAATATTGCAAAATCTGCATCATTTTTTACTAAACCAGCAAAGATCTTCTGTATAAAGTATTTGCTGATTTTGGATTTGCTGAATCTCACTTACTTATTCCACTTACATGAAAAGTAAGTCTTATTTTTTTCAGAAAGCACCATATCACAAGCCTGCTTTGCCTGTTGAGCACTGGTATTGGAAAATGGACAGTATGGAAACATAGTCCAGCTCAGTTTACACTTCTGCCACATGCGTGTTTCCTAGGGCAGAGCAGGAGTTTCTCAATATTTTGTATTTATATTGTATATTTTCATTATTTACATCAGTAAGGTGCTACACAGCCACTAACAATGAAAGCCATGATTCATGTTGAATTCTATGGTCCCCATTCCTTATGGTATAAAAGCACAGAAAAGCTTGTTAATGTGCTTCAGGAAATGTTCTCACTTAAAATTTTACATTGTAAAATTTAGCAGCAGCAATGATGCTTGAAATTTTTTTTTCTCCAAAAGTTTCGCCATTTTCACAGCAGATAGACCATCTTGTTGGAGAGTTTCCTTGAAAATCCACAGATTTGTGAACTTTTCATTGGAGTTTTCTTCAAGTCATTGCATTCCATGAAGCTTTGTACTCCACCTCATATATTTTTCATACCTCACAAAATTATTTTGCTTCACCTCATTTTACGCATAATGTTTAATCCACTGCCAAAACTAAAACAGAAGAATGTTTGTCCCGTAACTCAGTCAACAGAATACTCTGACACATTTACTTTTGTACTATATATAAAATCTAATTTATTTTAGCAGGGACTACTATTAGGCTAATAAGGTAAAGCTTGCATTTCACCTTTGGTTTTTGACTCCTCTTCCCTTCCCTCACCCCTTCCCAACACTTTCCCCAGTCTTAGGTTGCTCCTGCCATGGAAATAAATGCCCCATATCAAAATGCCACTGACTAACACAGTAAGCAGAAGGAATGGGATCGTATTTACTTAAACAAGGCTTTAGATTTGAGATCAGTCATCAAGCAGATGTTATTTCTGAAGCTGAAAGTATTCTTGATGATTGTTACTATAGAAACCAAGCTTTGTAAAATATTCCAAACAAACAATTCTTTATTAGCTGGCGCCATAACTACAGCCCACTGCATTACGCTGCGTCCCACAGTAAGTTATCAACCGTGCATATTTTCTTTCTGGTTATTTGCTTTCAATAGTAACTACAAGACAGGATTTCTATAGGTCCTAAAAGATAGTGCATTGCAATACCAGCCATCCATAAAACGACACACACTGTACTCGTTCAGCACTGAGGGCCCGGCTGTTTCATTTCCCCCCTCCTGCGGGCAGCCACTCAAATCAGTCTTCCCCTGTTCAGCAACAGTGAATAACAGGAACCCACTGCTAATTCCTGCGGTTAGATCAGCAGCACAAAACCAGCAGTGGTTACTAAATGCCAGCCCCAGCCTCTTCAGCAATTAAACCATTCTTCACTCTTAGTAGACTTGAAGTGTGCGTCACTCAGAAAGCATCTTTCCTGTCATACCATAACCAGAAGTTTCAGATTGTTGATTTATTTGTTAATTCATGCTAGAAGTAAAAAATTTGAACCCTGGTTCCAGTGAAGCCACTGGGACTCCAGCAGTGCTAGATCCCTGACACTGAGCTCATGCCCAGGGCTGGAGCAGGTCACAGGCACCACTGCCAGGTGAATTAGAAACATGACAGCTTGTGTCAGAGGGAAGGGGCAAGTAAAATCCCCTCAGCCCAACCCCTGTCTGATATTTTAACCACCTCTTTCACTTGCTTTAACTAAACTTCTCATAGACAAGAAACTCCCATTTGAAGTTAAGCAGGTGAAAACTGGCTTGTTATGATAACACATGTGAATGAAACCAGTATTTAAGGCTATGCAAGAAAATCAGGAGGAATTTTGTTACATTGTGTAGATATTGGAAATATTCCTTCTCGGAGGCATTTCTGTCTCCTTTTACAGAAAAAAATGTCCTTAGAAAGGATAAAATGCTAATAGAATTCCAAACTATAGCCCCCTCAAAACAGGTATAGTAACAATTTCTGATTATTATAATTGAAATTCCAAAGCTGTTTTCAGTCTCAACTTATTGTCTTGTCTCATACCTCCTTTAAGTCCCTATAACGTGTTACTATTCAAACAGGACAATTTTGGCCAAGTCTTTCAGAAAATTCTCAGCTATCTTTGAGATACACAACAACTAACATTTTTCTCTAATACCAGTTCTATTCAAGGCTTACAATTCAATTTAAAATTTGGCCTC
This sequence comes from Piaya cayana, assembly GCA_013389865.1. Lineage (NCBI taxonomy): Eukaryota > Metazoa > Chordata > Aves > Cuculiformes > Coccyzidae > Piaya > Piaya cayana. The sequence continues at coordinate 101,512 of WAAB01014874.1, read as the reverse complement.
GACTCAGATAATGTTGCGTATTCCTGCCTTTCATTATTGTAAAACAAATCTGGTTTAAAATGCAGTGATACAATCAGAGCACAATTAGATTTCCATAAGAATATACAGAAATATGGAATTACACATGCCACTCGCATCTATTTTAACACGCAACACTGCCATAGTAAGGGAAGTATTAAGCAAAAGAGCACAAGAAGCCATTTACAAAAGTTTTAGTTGGGGTGATTTTTTTCAGCCTGCAACGTTATGATGAAGATAATGACAGAATAAATTATTATCATTAATAAGAACTAATATATTTTAATACATTGCATAGTGTATAATACATTATTGTGTATTAATACAGTATATTTTAATTACTGTATTATTTATAATAATTATAATAAATTTATGACAAAATTTAAGTATGAAAAGTATGTGGCAAAGGATATTCCAGAAAGAGATCACTAACAAATCAAGAGTATTTGCAGGCATGTTTTATGAAGACAGGGTTACAATTCAGAAGTGATTGTGTGGGATTGAACACTAAGAATGCAATTAAGGCACAGCACCTGTCCTGATGGACCAACATCTAGAAAGGAAAGCACTGTAGTTAAATGAAGGTTAAAGGTTCAGAGAACACATAAGCTTCCTTTTAAGTGGCAGTTACCTGCACAGAGTACTGAGAACATCTTAACAGACTTTGTGTGTGTGTGAAGTAGTTCATGCTTTCTCCACAGAGGAAAAGTTATAAACAGTTGTAGATAACTATAGACAGGAGAGCCGAAGGATGCCAAGTCCTCTGGATAAGGGCCCTCGAGGGATTACAGGACCTAGCAACAAATCTGACTGCCTCCTACTCCCCAGCTCAACCGAACATGTTGCCATTTAAAGCTACTTTGACTTAGGGCAACCTTCACTACCTGCCTAGAGCAAGTCAAACCCATTTCCCTTTATGGGCAGCATCTTGACTTTACTAAGGGCTTAGTTAGCTGTTTGTTTTTTTTTTTCTCTTAGCTTTTGCTTGCTGTATTCTACATCGAGAGGAGACTCAATGTAAAAAACCAAAAAGAATGCGTTGATAGACGCATGCTGATGTACTGTACACACAAGTATACGTAATTAATTCTAATTGTGCTATTAGAAATCTCTGGAATGTTGTGTTGAAACAAAAATGAAAGCATAAAAAAAAGCTACTTTGAAGAGCTTGAAAAAGAAATCCACTTGAAAACTTCCCCAGTCACAAACAGAGCAGCTTTTCATAATTCCCCAAATGCCTATTGAAATGTGCTGCTCTAAAGGATTCTAGAGTCATCAATATATTTAAGAATTTCATAGATGTCTTCTAGTTTTCTTTAGATCATAAATTGCTCGAATGGTTCCTAGTCTTTCCAGTTCCCTTGTCCCCGATTCTCCTGTTGTGACTTTTATGGATGACTTCCAGTTCTGATTGTTGTAAAGTCCTTGTTTTTGCAGAATCACCTAGTGTTGAAATTTGCAATTCCAAACGTTATCTTTTTTGGTCTGTTTATCAGCTAACACTCTTTGCTCAAGCAATCTTTGCCCTTCACATTCCAATTGGTTTTGTCCTTGTTCAAACTTCTATGAATTTCCTATAAGTAATGTAACTTAAAATATAGATGAATATTTTTCTTCATTTAAGAAACAGTTTATCTTTGTGTAACCTTCAGTTATGGGAAGTAGCTGAACACATACATAATGACAAACTTAATTTGGGGGATTAACATTTAATCCATTTGATCTTTACATTACTGAGTTTTATTTTCACATTTTCTTTATATATTTAAAACAATTTTTCATGTCCACATTGAAGGCCTCTTCATATAACTCTCATTTTCCTCCAGTTTGCCTGGTTTTGATCATTAGACTTCCCTAATTTTCTGTGAACTGCTGAGCAAGCTGAAGATGTTAATTGGATATATCACTTTACTTTTTCTTGTAAGAGTTTCTTATAATGGCTGCTCATGAAGATGATTGGGATGTTAATCTATTTGCATCTGTCTTTCTAAAGAGATTCAGTTAGGTTCCTAATTAACCATCTGCAAAAGAACCACTGTTTAGTAACAGTGTTGAGCCATTTATTGTGAGCTAGCAAAGGTCGGTAAGGACCTTATGCTCCCACTCTGCCCTGCTGTAAATATCCAAGTTCTCTCAATATAGAGAAAGTAATTGAAAAAGAACAAGTGTCTCAATCTAGATTGGGGATCACAGGATTCTCTCTCTTTGAGTCATTGTTATTATTAGAAAACATGAAGAGTTGCAGTAATCTGTTGCTCCCATGAAGTGGTTGGTGCTTTAGCAATACTAACAGTCTTGTATTCCATACTTGTAAGAAGTGAGGACAATGAAGAACAAACATTCCTATGATGAAAGTAATAGAGAGACAGTCTTAAAAAAAATACTTCCTCAGATAAAAATGATACTTTTTCCTCCCAAAAGAAAGACACATTATTTGGAGTATTTGCAAAGATCTTGGTCTTCTGGAACACCAATGGTGATCTGCTAGAAAGTTCTTTTGTATTTTTGAGTTTTTAATAAATAAGTGTATCACTTCTCTTCCTTTAATATTGTTTTCAAAGCTGCCATCTACCCAATGCTATCCCGTAACACTTCCTCCACTCTGCAGTGACCACAGGAGTTTCTGAGCAGCTTCACGTAGGGTAATTAACCTCCCTAATAAATCTTGTCTCCCACTGCCTCCTGGGGAGTTGAGCATGCCAATGTAATGTCTTTTTTTATTATAACATGCATGGCATTATATACTTAAGGCACTGTATATTTATGTGTATATATCCCATTCCCAGTATGCTGTTAGCGACTACGTGCGCTCACAAAGACTTGATGCACAGCCTCTAGCTCTTTTCTTAGGGGCTGCTCAGAGCCATGACAGAGAGACAGACACTAAGTTATTGTCCACACTTACAAACAATTTCTAGTACAAAAAGAAACCCTATTCTCCATTCTCACAAGCAAGTAACTTACTGATGTATGTCAGTAAGCATTACTCATTTTTACCGCACAGAAGCGGATCAAGGGTGCCACTCAATCACATGAAAGGGATTACAGCTACTCCAAGGTGCTTCCAGTTCTGCATCCATACCTATTTCTCATCCTTCTGTATTCTGTTCAGTACCTTACCACAGCTACTCTAGTACATTCCTGCTAATCCACATTAAAATAGATTTTGTGTAATGATGATGAATACTGGACCACCTGAACAAAATATATATGTGGAAGTGTCTGCTTTTACATAGCTTGTCACATGAGCAGAAAACATGACAGCATCCACATAACTTGGCATTGTAGCACTTTAGAGGTGATATTCACATTTTGGTTTAGCTCTAATACCTCAGTGAAAATACTTTATGCTTTCCACCAATACCAGCGAGGACTCATCATGACTATTATGTTTAAAGTACTTTAATTTGTCTTTAATTCTCCAGTTGTTAGAACTGTTTCCTGGATAGCAACGATATGTAATTTTTACAGAAGTCTACTATACCATCTTTAGGAGTTGAGCAGGATCATTAGGACTTAAAAAGAAAATAAAGAAATAAAATGAGTTTGTTAATCACCAAAGGTTTGGGGAGGGAAAAAAAAAATCTATGAAGGTAGAAAGGAGAACCACAGATCTACTCTGAGAATGTTCATCTTTCTTTTTCTGAAGTTTTACTCAACTCTGACTCAGTGATCTCACTCAAAATCCAGTTTTGTTACAGCACATCTATTTCATGTTCATTGCAGCAGACTGTATAACACAAGACAGCCTCTCTTCATAATTTTCCAGATTCTCCTGAAAATAAATTCATCAAATAATCTAAAAACTTGTTACGAGGGTTCTTAAACATAGCACCTACTGCTGTCTTTCCCTTCCATTACAATGTAAGTGCAAATGATTAGATCACAGTTCTCCTGTATCCCACTGCACACTTTTGTTCACCTGTTCCATACTTAAAAGGAAAAAAAACCCAAAAAAACCCCCAAACCAAAACCAAAAACACACAACCCTTTTTTGAGGTCTAATATGACTTTAAAAAATATCTAAATGCAATTTGTAACAGTTTTTGGTAGTTCAAAATGCAAAGGCAGTTTGCTGCTCCTAAGGTCTAGTATTCTTCTAAAAGCTCTTCATACATATAGCTGATATTTAATTTAGCACCAGTGAGCACTTTTGGGCCTGTTATCTCATGATCCTAGGAGGCAGAAATTAAAGGACTGGATAACCTAAACTGAGAGATTTACAGTTTTCTGCTATGATACATAGTTCCTTCTTTAGAACTTGAAATTCAGAGTAATATAAATGCAGGAATTAACTTTATTACCTAAGAACACTAGCTATAAACCCATACCACAGTTTGTAATTTCTGTTTGATTTTTCCCCCCTGACATGAAACATGTAGCACATGCATAATGTATGGAAATGCAGTCTACAGAGCTTTTATTGATAGAGGGTTTGGTGTGATCCATATAACTTATATATTGCTCATTTCTAAGTAATTCTGTCCTCCCAAACTCTTGCTCACACACACACAAGAAGAAAACATTCAATGAATATCACTTTAAAAGGGCTACATTACTCTTGAATGTCAAAGCTTATGCAAATCATGCTGAGGAAGGCATAACACTAACTGGCATCGCCCAATCACATACTCTAAATATATTACGTATTCTAGAGAAAGAAGTAATTTAAAGAAGAAATGTGAAGTTTTTCTTCTCCTACTAGTGTTTGTATACTTTGGATCTAAAATCAGCTTCCATCAATTCAACTGCATAAGGATGAGAAATAGAAAACTGGACTGTGGAATTGTCTGAGTTTATGATTTCATCTAGCAAGGACCATTTTTATTGTCTGCATTTAATAATAAGAAGGGGGACATGTAGCATACATTTCTAGTTCCTGGGTTTTTTTGATCATATCAGGGGTCTATGCATAGGCATCTGAAGCCTTCACCATCAACACCTCTGCAACTTTCAATGATTAGGGGCAGATTTTTACTTACTCAGGTGGTTTGGTTTTACTTTTGAAAAACTAGAGGCTAAAAGATTACATGTTTAGGGTTTTTTTTTAATAGGTGGTTACTACAGTTTCTCTAAAAATTCCAAATATCCCAATTTTTGAGAAGGAAAATAATTGTATATTCAATAGTTAAGTATTCACTGTGAAAAGTTCAGCAATAAATCAATGTTTATTACTTTGTTAAAGCGTTTTCAGTATATTAAACACCATATACAAAATTTTAAATGTTGATTCATACAGTCTCTAAACAATCTATAGAGCTTTTAGTTTCTTCATGGGATATGGTTTGTAAATCTTTAGGATATACATTTAAATTTATGAGTAATCAATACCAGAATCAAAGAGTTGGCAGCTGGCTTATTCTAAAAACTGCAGCCATGCAATTTATATTCTGCCACAGTGGTCAGGTCAGAGTAAGAAAACAGAATGAACTGATGCAGCTAATTATGACCTAATTCCAGTTTCCCAAATTGAAACAAATGATTGAACTATACCTGCCACATTCAATTTAATGTTGGACCTGCACAATAATCAGTAAGAAAATTATTATGAATAAGCTTTACAGTTTTGAGACCTGCCTGTTGTATCGTTTTGAGCAGCTCTTAAGAAACATGTGAAGGTATAAAAGCACATGATGGTACGCATTTTTAACTTCCAAGGGGGGATGGATTGCCTGTAAGATACTAATTTATAGCACGTTAATCGAGGCACTTTCCTAGGTAATATGAGACTATTGCTACAAGGATGAGATTTACCACAGTTCCCTGCTGCCTCAGACTTCATCAGAATTTACACATGTAGTTTAAGCAATGAAATTTCCTTGTCTCTGTTTCTGTGCTGCTTTAACTTGGAGGGTCCTTGAGCTCATTGAGCTTCTCCAACTGGGTTAGAAACCATTCTGATCACTTAAGCTGTCTCCATGTAGAAAAGAGGTCCTCATTTGGAGCTAAGAGTTTAGTAACTACCTACATTTTGCTGAAGCTGGAATCTCTCAGGATGGGCATCTCATGACCATCTAACCCCCCATACAGGGGTCTAATTTGTTAAAAATGCGTGTTATAAGCAGATATACTATATACCTTTTGCATACATCCTGTATGTAAATCCTGGATCCAACTTTCCATAAACTGGGGGCACTTTACAGCACAATTTTACACATTTTCTGGTGACAGTTTTCCCACAAAGGTATGCCAAGGGCATGGCATAGCCTTCCCTGCTGAAGCTTATCATTCTAGTGGCTGGACACACAGACACACGCTATAATCAAGACAGCTCGCAAGACTCAGATTAGACAGTAAGGAGGAGCAGGAATTGGATTCTTACCTGAATGCTTAAACACTAGGATACAATTTAGCCTCTTCTTGTTTTTTGTTTCAGAGGGTTATATTACTGCAGTCATTTAACGGTGTATCTTCAACCACTATTTTTTTTTAATGAAATCATGACTTTAAATCAAATTCGACTTTGCTTGCCAGCTGTCACAGACAGTCAGTTTTTAACTGCTCATTCATCTGTAGGCACATACAGATGCATATTGAACCTGCAAATGACTAGCCAATAGCATCCAACAGTTATTTGAGGCAGTGGGGGAAAGGGATGCTCTTCCACTAGTCCTTATTAAACTGTAGAATATGGAAATCAAAGATGATGTTAAGAAATATCATTAGATTTTTGGTACTGAATTTAATTTAAATCAACACCTTCATTATACTGCATCTATGCAAAGATGAAATGCTACTTTTCATTCAATGCCTATGTTCACCATGAGTTAAAGACAGTACTTTAATTTCATTTACAAATACATGTTAGCTATTATAACATCATTTGTTTCAGTCACTCATTACTAACACTTAAATACAAAGTAATAGGTTCAACAACTCCATTGACAGTGTGATAAATTGCAAGAAACCAAATGAGTAAAAGGTACTATACTTGCCATCGCACAACTAAGGAGACCAAAAATAACAGAAATCTTTAATTAACTCAGGAAATTAAAAGGTGACTTTAATAAAGAACCTTAATAACAAGACACACTCAGATGAACTCACTAGCACATGCTAATCAAGAACAAGAAATAGTTTCAGGTACACAAATGACTAGATGCTTATACACAGCCAAAATTAAGCAAAAGACAGATGTAAACTGGTATCCACATAAATGATGAATCTATAGTATTAAAGACTATAAATATAGGCACCAACCACAGGTGTCTAATAAATAACAACAGGAATCAGGGCTGATTCTGATGAGCACATCAATGACTATGAAACTACATTGAGACTCATTCTGCAGTTTATTCCCTATAGAAGGTACTATAGGTTCAGAGCCAATAGGGCTATATTTTCCTGCAGATAGAAAATCTTATATATTATCAGATGAGAAATGCACTAGCAGTTCGTTAATTATTGCAACAAATGTGAGATTGCTATGTTCTTAAGTTCTATTTCTGATAGCTGCCTAACCATAATTCCTTTTGTTTTGACAATCATTTACTGAATGTGCAATATAAATACAGGAAAGTATTTAAGTAGTATTTGTGGAGAACTCACTGTACAGTCCATTGGTGGTTTTGTAGAAACAGTAGTATAGTTCTTTCCTATTCAGTACAAATATTGGCAATAAATGTAGGTCTTGCAATATTTAATTAAACAGAAAATTTTTAATGTTGTAGGTGTTTGAACCCATGTTGACTTCAGCAGTACACTTAATTGATAAGAATCGAAAACATGATATTTCAATTAAGAGTCTCAACAGTTAATTGAATTAATTAATTGCAAAACCTCCCTACAAATGCTCTACATTTGGGAGATAATAATTTAAAACACAGATTCAGAATATAAGTGTACTGGATTTGATGGGCAAAAATATATGACTAAAGTATTAATTAAATAGCATTAAATATATTATTGTCCTCCTTCATCCATGTGGAAGATATTTGGAAAGGCTCAGTCTCTCCAGTTCTAATACAGCTTTTAGGAAATTGCCGCAAGTTTCAGCAGTTTTCACTTCCATGTTGGATTTTCCATTCCAAACAAAGGTAAATTTTTGAAGTCTAGCCCAAGCCTTACAAAATTGTTAACAGTCAGAATGTTCTGGAGGCTGCTTTCAGGGACAAAATGCGAATTTAATGAAAGCAATAGAGATCACATTGAAAAGAATAAATTATATTTGAAATATATCTCAATATCTTATGTAAATACGGCCCTGTTAAACATAGTGTTAAACTACCATGTGAATTTCAGAATCAGAATTCTATTTTAATGGACATTTAGAAATTATCTCTTAGCTTTCCTAATCTCAGACCATATTCAGCTTAAAAATACTTCTGCTTTTGTTCTTCCTACAAAATGTGTTGTGTGAGTTATGGAATTAAACTTACTCAATTTATAAACCACACTGTTAACTCATTCAAATGAATTTGGCAGCGTACAGTGGTACACATTTATTCTCAACAGCCATGCCTTACCCCCTCCCCCCAGTTTATTNGTATGTAAATCCTGGATCCAACTTTCCATAAACTGGGGGCACTTTACAGCACAATTTTACACATTTTCTGGTGACAGTTTTCCCACAAAGGTATGCCAAGGGCATGGCATAGCCTTCCCTGCTGAAGCTTATCATTCTAGTGGCTGGACACACAGACACACGCTATAATCAAGACAGCTCGCAAGACTCAGATTAGACAGTAAGGAGGAGCAGGAATTGGATTCTTACCTGAATGCTTAAACACTAGCATACAATTTAGCCTCTTCTTGTTTTTTGTTTCAGAGGGTTATATTACTGCAGTCATTTAACAGTGTATCTTCAACCACTTTTTTTTTTAATGAAATCATGACTTTAAATCAAATTCGACTTTGCTTGCCAGCTGTCACAGACAGTCAGTTTTTAACTGCTCATTCATCTGTAGTCACATACAGATGCATATTGAACCTGCAAATGACTAGCCAATAGCATCCAACAGTTATTTGAGGCAGTGGGGGAAAGGGATGCTCTTCCACTAGTCCTTATTAAACTGTAGAATATGGAAATCAAAGATGATGTTAAGAAATATCATTAGATTTTTGGTACTGAATTTAATTTAAATCAACACCTTCATTATACTGCATCTATGCAAAGATGAAATGCTACTTTTCATTCAATGCCTATGTTCACCATGAGTTAAAGACAGTACTTTAATTTCATTTACAAATACATGTTAGCTATTATAACATCATTTGTTTCAGTCACTCATTACTAACACTTAAATACAAAGTAATAGGTTCAACAACTCCATTGACAGTGTGATAAATTGCAAGAAACCAAATGAGTAAAAGGTACTATACTTGCCATCGCACAACTAAGGAGACCAAAAATAACAGAAATCTTTAATTAACTCAGGAAATTAAAAGGTGACTTTAATAAAGGACCTTAATAACAAGACACACTCAGATGAACTCACTAGCACATGTTAATCAAGAACAAGAAATAGTTTCAGGTACACAAATGACTAGATGCTTATACACAGCCAAAATTAAGCAAAAGACAAATGTTTTAAACTGGTATCCACACATAAAGGATGAATCTATAGTATTAAAGACTATAAATATAGGCACCAACCACAGGTGTCTAATAAATAACAACAGGAATCAGGGCCGATTCTAACGAGCACATTAATGGCTATGAAACTACATTGAGACTCATTCTGCAGTTTATTCCCTATAGAAGGTACTATAGGTTCAGAGCCAATAGGGCTATATTTTCCTGCAGATAGAAAATCTTATATATTATCAGATGAGAAATGCACTAGCAGTTCATTAATTATTGCAACAAATGTGAGATTGTTATGTTCTTAAGTTCTATTTCTGATAGCTGCCTAACCATAATTCCTTTTGTTTTGACAATCATTTACTGAATGTGCAATATAAACACAGGAAAGTATTTAAGTAGTATTTGTGGAGAACTCACTGTACAGTCCATTGGTGGTTTTGTAGAAACAGTAGTATAGTTCTTTCCTATTCAGTACAAATATTGGCAATAAATGTAGGTCTTGCAATATTTAATTAAACAGAAAATTTTTAATGTTGTAGGTGTTTGAACCCATGTTGACTTCAGCAGTACACTTAATTGATAAGAATCGAAAACATGATATTTCAATTAAGAGTCTCAACGGTTAATTGAATTAATTAATTGCAAAACCTCCCTACAAATGCTCTACATTTGGGAGATAATAATTTAAAACACAGATTCAGAATATAAGTGTACTGGATTTGATGGGCAAAAATATATGACTAAAGTATTAATTAAATAGCATTAAATATATTATTGTCCTCCTTCATCCATGTGGAAGATATTTGGAAAGGCTCAGTCTCTCCAGTTCTAATACAGCTTTTAGGAAATTGCCGCAAGTTTCAGCAGTTTTCACTTCCATGTTGGATTTTCCATTCCAAACAAAGGTAAATTTTTGAAGTCTAGCCCAAGCCTTACAAAATTGTTAACAGTCAGAATGTTCTGGAGGCTGCTTTCAGGGACAAAATGCGAATTTAATGAAAGCAATAGAGATTACATTGAAAAGAATAAATTATATTTGAAATATATCTCAATATCTTATGTAAATACGGCCCTGTTAAACATAGTGTTAAACTACCATGTGAATTTCAGAATCAGAATTCTATTTTAATGGACATTTAGAAATTATCTCTTAGCTTTCCTAATCTCAGACCATATTCAGCTTAAAAATACTTCTGCTTTTGTTCTTCCTACAAAATGTGTTGTGTGAGTTATGGAATTAAACTTACTCAATTTATAAACCACACTGTTAACTCATTCAAATGAATTTGGCAGCGTACAGTGGTACACATTTATTCTCAACAGCCATGCCTTACCCCCTCCCCCCAGTTTATTCATTTCCTAAAGGAAATTGCAAGTTAATAGAAAAAGCAGCACTGGAACTGCCTCACATCCTATAGTTATTAATTAAGTAAAGCCTGGTTCAGTAACTCTGGATACTAAAAATACAGAGTTAAACAAAGCCCAGCTCTTCTCAAAATGAAGTTTCAACTTTGGCAGTCAGTTTACAAAATTTATGCATTAATATCTATATCTTTTTTTAAAAGAGTTCTTCACTGAATTCAAGTAAAAAACCCCAAAGCAACAGCTCTTGACCATTTTTTTAGAAGGACTTGTGTATGAGCACAACACAGAAGCATCAAAATAATTTATGTCATTGTCGTGTAGAAGCTGCTAGCTATAAAATTCTCCTTTATTCCTAAATGCAGATTACTTCCCCTGCAATTAATAAAACAAGAAGGTGCACTACCTGCTTCTTTGATAGTATATAGTAGTTAGTAAAGTTTAAAATTCACTAATGTGAGAAACTTTTAAATGTTCCCAATATCTGTAGATCCTGCAGGATAATTTATAGTTGCACTTGTTATCTAACATTAAGTGAGTAGTTAGCATGCTGGGAAAAACGCACATAAACTTAGGTTATAACAAGTCTATTCCTTTATAGTGAACCTTTTCTTAAAGGCAAACAGGTTATTATTAAAGTGATCTTTTGGAACTGAGGGCAATAACAGCTTCAACAACTATGTCAAATATCTTCTAAATTCTGAATGCAATTAAATATACATAAAACAACAATTGCAAGTTTCAAATTTGGAAACAATTGATGCTATAAATGTGAGACAAGGCAGAAAATATTGATGAGTTTCATCCGTGAACACATATCTTACAAAGAGTATTCAAAACCAAATCAGTATATTCCCAATGGAGGAGTCAAGCGTTCCCTTCAGAGACTGGATGAGATCCTCTGAAAAGCACTGAGAAGGAAAGAAAAGCCACAACAGCCCATATTTTATGACAGATTAAATGAAACTGCTTATTATGGATGGAGAGGAATCCATCTTTAAGCAGGAAATATTTAGTCTGTTTTGGTCTCTTATCTGTTTTTTATACTCTAAACAACTATTACTATTTGTGGCACATGAAAGTTTACTGCATTTGTACAAAGTTGAACAGTAAGTGATGTTTGCTATGACCTATCTTCAGAGGCTGAACTGTGCCCCCAGCATCACAGCTTACACCCGGAAAAGTGAAACAGAGAGGCACTTAAAGAAAAAAAGAGAATATTCCTCATGGGAACAAAGAGAAACAAAACCACTGGCAAGTAAGTGCAAGGCAAACCCCCTGCAATTACCCCTGAAGACACAGAAGCTGCCTGGGCAGCACTAACATTTATCCTGTTCAAAAAGAGCTCCCAGCTTGTGCTCCTCATCTTCAGCTAGAGGGTTTTGGGGGGCTTTTTTAATGAAGCAAGCAGAACCCTGTCTCCAACCCTGTCTCCTGCTATTAGCACCTCCATCTGCCAATTTCTGCAAAATGCAAGTGCCTGTGCTCTGGCAGGTTACCTCCTGCAGAAACCAAGTCCAGGCTGCTGCCAGCCTTACAGGCAGTAACACACACGGGACTGAACTAATGACACAAGATCAGGTTTTACAGCAAGAAAAAAGGTGAGTAAAAGATTCTGTGTAACAATAAAGTACAAAGTATCATGATAGCCTACATCAAGATTTCTTTAACTGTTACCTTAAACAGGGGGAAAAAAAACCTCAAACCACCAAACAAAAGCCTAAGCACCTCTAAGCCAGTAAATATAAAACTGATGCAACAAAAAGCACTGAATTATTATCGAGTTGTAGCAAGATGTAAAAGCTATTCCATCAACTTGGCTACACCCGACGAATAACTGCTTTTCAGATTTCTGTTGTTTTTCTTGCATTGGGAGGTTTAGTCCTTCTTTCCTTCTCCTCAAACAGATGCAAACAAATGCTGTGCATCAAGAAATCTTCCTATAATTTATATGGTCACCTATGGTAACAGTGTACAGCAATTATGAGGCCTTTTTGCTTGCTGTCTTTTATGGATAAGCTCCTCTAATGAGCAGCCAATGTACCAAATACTTCAAATAATACAGAAGAAAGGCCATTAACGCAAATTAATTTCAACTTTTTCATTCCTTGCAGACACATTTCCTCTAGTGCACCTGAGCTCCAGTTCCCTTCTCCCCTGCCAAACACATTCAAGCCCCAAGGTCCTTAGGATGCTTTTGAAAACTCTTTTTAATGACAGTGCTGGAATTCTAGTTTGAAGACTAAAGGATATATCCTGCCTGCAATGTCTGCTCTGCCACCCCATGTGTGCTGCTGGTTCTTTACTGTAAAAAAGAACTGTAAATTACTTCATCCAAACCCTATACACTTAAGATCTCCATTTTAGAGCACTGTATCTCCTACGTGCTCAGCTCTTGGGCTGGGAAGTGGTTTTACCTTCCCACCTCTGCATTGCAGCACACTGCCCTGTTACACTTCCCAGTGCTGTTCCTACAGTCATACCCTGAGAAGCAGGCCTGCAGAAATTATCTTCCTTAAAAATAACTCAGGAAAATAAAAGCAGATTGAGGATTTTTAGAGCAGGATAGCTCCTCAGTTCAAGAGAGTGGATGTTCAAGACATTTTGCAGGACAGAAGCAAAAGTGTACGAGTAAAGGATATAAGCAATAGGGGCCCCATGCAGAGGACTGAAAATAATATAATCTCTCAAGCTAATCATTTGTGCTAGTTATAGTAAAATAATGGTTTGTAAACATCTGTTTAACTTGAGGATTGCTATTTTCTCCAAACTGAATGAGAACTTGTTTGCCTGAAAGCTGGTCTGGTTTTCATTTAAAAACATATATTAGTTAGTTTAATAAAATATATGGCTTTTCCAGGAAATATCTATTTTCCTAGAGTATGAGATTAACAGGTTAGTGAGTTAAATTTTATGCAAGGAGGACACATTTCTCCAGTCTCTTAACCATCTTGTCTTAGTTTTCCCTGGAAGACTAGGTCTGTTGCAGGAAAAATTACTACTATTTCCCTCCCAGGGAAAAGTGGGGTTTTTTTGTTTTGAATATGGAAGGGTTTTGGGGGGTTTGTTTTTGGTTTTGTTTGGGTTTTTTTTTAATATTGGCTCTTTATCTTCCTTGATCTAAAAACCCTCTCAACTTTATCAATGAATAAAACACAGAACTCAACAGTAACTCCTCTCACTACTTGCTCACATAAACGTATAAAGCTTTACACTTCCAGAGCTCTGTGGCATTGTCTCACTTCTCTGCAATTAGAAACAAGTTCCTAGGTACTGCTGTTTTGGCAGAGATTGCATAATGCAGACACAGTTGAGTAGGGAAATAAATTAGGCATAACCTGCCATAATAACCTTCAGTTATGAGTGAAATAACTGCAAGTTTTTATTGGCCCGGGACAAGCTAGAACAGAAAATGTAGAAATGGAAATATATCACTTTCTACATTTTTGAAATCATAAAATCTCCCAGAATGTCATCTCATGGAAGTCTGGGGTTTTTTTTTTTTTTTTTGAGACTTTTTAAGTAATCAAGCTTCCCCACAAAGCTAAGAAAGTATCCTACTTTTTGGGGATTTTATAATTCTTAAAAAATATGAAAAGTTAATTTCTGTCCCTCCCCTCAAACATTCAATGCTCTTTATGTATAATTCAGAAGAGAAAAAAAAGGGGGTTTCTTCCTTGTTTGATCAGATAAACCACATTTCAAATAATCTCCCCCCAAAATCTAATTTTCCTTATGAATTTGAAACTGAGGAAAACTAAGAGAAATCAAACAGCTAGACTAGATTAATAAACAAATTAATAATCCCTGTTCTCAGACCCTTCCATTTATACTATCAATACAGCTCTTCTCATTATATATATGTATTTTCTGCTGCACTTTCTAGATCATGAAAAAGAAAGGATAAAACTGTTATTTAGCACCAAGATTTTGCATTGCTAGGATTTTTGTGACACTTAGCTTCTCCAGTTCCCAGGGAATCTGACAACCAATATCTGCTGAATAATAGAACTACTTTTGCCAAAAGAGCCAAGTGTCACAGTTGAGCAGTGGACAAATTGTAATCAAGTCAATAGAAACATCTACTGTATTTACTGGCAAGTAAACTGTTGCTGAATCATAGAAACATTAGGAAAAGACCTTTGAGATCAACAGCTTCAACTGTACCTGTCTACTACTAAATCATGTCCCCAAGCACCTCATCTACCCACCTCTTAGACACCTCCAGGGATGGGGACTCAACTACCTCCCCGGGCAGCCTCTGCCAGAGCTTTGTAACTTTTTCTGAGAAGAAATTCTTCCTAACGTCCAATCTAAATCTTCCCTGATGCAGCCTGACGCCATTCCCTCTTGTCCTATCACTTATCATTTGAAGGGACAGATGTTCATTAAGGATATTCAGATACTGCAGTGACTGCAACAAAGTTCTAGCTAATGAAATGTGTGGAAAAACAAGGCAGTGCTCAGAAGGAATGAAAGAATAAGGATTATTAGTCACAGAGTAAGTAAGGGGCAGATGAGACCTGAGGGAAATTGCTCTAGAATGACAGGAAAAGTCTCGATAGGACCTACTCTCATTGAAGATGATTAGTTTTATTGCAGGGATGATTAATGAAGCAGTTTGGACGCTAGGTTACCAAAATTGCCCAAAGAAGTAATACAGCAAGTAGAATAAGGCTAAAAATGGCTGCTGAGGAGATAAACCCAGGTGAGAAGTCTTTTTCTACTAAGAGAGAAAACACTAAAACCTTTAACTTGTTAATTACAACTTCTACAATACATCCCAACAGGTTAATAAAGTTCCTCTCAGTAAGTGCATTAAAGAAAAAGGAACACAGAACAAATTCATTCACATAGATAAGATACAAATTACTTAAAATAGCTGCTGATGTACTTGCATTACTGACTGTTGCCATGCTAAAAGACTAATTAAAGGAGAAAGAGTAAAGATATTACTAAAATTTTGCATTTCCTGCAAGGGCACTTCTAAAAATTATTATTATAGTCCAGGTGAGATTGTAATCATTAATGCTTTTTTTGGCCAGTTTGTTCACATTTTCAGTACTCGGACCAGTACTGTTTAACACTCTCCTTCAGAAAAAAATGATGCACTGTCTAAAAATATTAACATAAATTTCACAGTAAGAGGATTAAAACCAAAGTAGTTCTATCCAAATTAATTCAGATAAGTACACTAGATAAATAAATCAGCACCCTTCAACTCTCAGAAAGCACTTCAAGCAATTTCAAGTCATTAAAAATACTTTTAGTTCCAACATTTTGGCTCTTAGAACAGCCTTAATGGTTATATGACAGTATGTTCTACTACTGGCTGTACGGCTTTTACTACATGCTCTGATCTATTTGATGATCGTGGCAGCTTTTTAGAGAACTACAAAGAAAAGCCGAAATAATGAATTATTTTTCAGACAAGTCTAATAAAAGTGTTAATCAAAAATACCATAAACGTCAGAAGCTCTCATAAATCCTGTATTTTATATATTCCTCATTCTAAACATTCAACCAGTGGAAGAAAAATCCTAAAAGGGAACAAAGAAAAGAGAGATAAAGCCATAAAAGAGAACAAAAAAAACCCTCCACATACATTTAGAAAATCTCACCGGTTTATTTATCTGATCACAATTACAGATTTATGAACTAGCATTATTCTTCTGTGACTTAATTTCTGACATCTTATGAACGTTTCATATAGATGAATATGATTATGGTTGATTTCTGGTAGATTATAAGGTATTCCCATATGACAAGATATAGTCAATTATTTCACCCTTACGCTACTATTATGAAATATTAGTGGGTTTTAATATACTCCTATCGGAATAAGAATCACTCCCCATTCCATTTTCCAGTGACTTGTACATCAATGATCCTGAGACAACAAATAGAAGGTGTTTCAGATTACAACTTGAAACACATCTATCCAATTTAAAATGACAAATTTTCCATTTTTTCAAGGCTAAATGCAATTTGAATCTCTTTCCATCAACTTTAAAATCCTTCCTGGAAAAAAGTACTCATTGGTAAGTGAGGAGACTATAACTACATATAAAATTGTAGATTTGTTAGCAAGAATTAATCTTGCATTTTTATGAGATTCAGGAATATTATATTGTAAGGCAAAATTACAGAGCTGTCACTTATGTCTGTTGGATTCGGTACTGATGTTAGTATGATGCTATGAAGTTTCAGGAATTCTTTGTGGGGTTTCCATAGAGCTATTCAGATGCTTTGTTCTACCTATCGTGCAAATACCTGCTAATTTGCTCCACTTTCTAACTGAAAGCACTGAATTAATTTTTGTGTTTTTTTTTTTTTTAAAAAAAAGTAAAACTTGTTAGACATATAATCCACAGGCAAAAAGATAGAACTTTGTAACAGAAATCAGAGAGGTTTCCAGATCCCTTGATAAGGGTGGTGCAGTAGATCGGCATTTCCAGTCACAATATATATTTTTTGCTGTACCACCAACATACACCCGAATACTTCTAGTGACACCTAGACAAAATAAGTTACCAATTGACTTGAGCATGCATTAGCTATTGTTTCTCTTACAGTATATTCCTCATGCAAGCACAGACAGCTGGATAATCTCTGCAAAAAGTTCCCTAGAGTACTTCTAGGAGGACCAAGAAACACTTGTGAGAGCGCTGTTCTAATCAAAGGGCATCAAAAGTTATACACAGTCCCTCCATTTGAAAACTCAACATATGCATGTAGAATGGTTTGGTTTGGAAGGGACCTGTAGAACCATCCAGTTCCAACTCCCCAGCTGTGGACAGGGACACTTCCCACTGGATCAGGTTGCTCAAAGCCCCATTCAGCCTGGTGATCAACATGTTAGTAGAAACTCATACACGAGGGGGCAATTCTATACAAGAACGTCTGGTATGGGGGTTGGAACTGGATGACCTTTAAGGTCCCTTCCTAGCCAATCAGTTCTATGATTCACTGCAGTCTTGAGCACGATGTTTTTCCCACTGTATGTCCAACCACATGTTTTTCTGAAGAACTATGACTAACCAGAAAAGCAGCATGGTTTCATAGATCATGTGGGCTCCTGTCACTTGAAATGCTGTGCTTTCCATCAACACAACTTATTTTAACAGGGTCTTCTCCAACTCAAGATTCACCTCCTGTATCTGCTATAACAGCAGATCCAGTGAGATATAATCCTTTCAAACTGAGATTTATTTCACTTCATTCTAATTAACCTGATCACTCTCTAGCCATACACATCTGTTAAAGTGAGACACCAAAAAGAAAAGTTTCTATCATCATCGGCAGAAAATGCCATGACGCTGTCTTAACATAGCGTGCTGTCAAAGATTTAAAATGTCAGAGAAGGATTGTGAATCAGACTGCCAAATTAAGAGAGTGACATGAGTCAGGAAAGAGAGATTAATGAATATTGCAGTTACTGAATTCTGCTTAGATTATCAGGCAGAACCCAACATTTCTGTTTGAATAATGCAATACAAATAGATAATGGACGAGTTCATATATATTGATTGCAGCATTAGACTCAAGAGCAAAACATACACTTAAACCCATAAATACATTAGCAAGACACAATATTGACCAAATTACTAGCTATCAAAATTCACTTTCTCCTTCCAATGAAATAAATTAAGTGGATTTTTTGTTAGTGTCAAACTTGAAGGAGAAGCATGCAATGAAATGTGTTACATTACTTGTAATTTTGAATGAACTAAAACCAAAAGTGTTGCAGGAAAGAACAGGGCAAGCTTTTATACCAATTTTGCTGATCTTCAAAGAAAAATAAAAAGGCAGCAGTATCACAGGGTTATTACTAATTATTTTAATTGGTAACAGGGGGTGCAGGATAAGAATTAGAAGCAACCTTCCATAACCACTTTGCAACTTAAAATATGAAGCAATTTTGTATATAGAAGCAATTCATGAATCTTATAAAGAAAAAGAAAACTGAAGGAACTGAGGAATCAAAAGGAAGAAATTTGGGGTTTTAATTAAAACGAGTCAGTGTTTTGCTTTGATGTCAGTTTATTTTGGTTTAGCAGACCTCTACCTAAAGCAGAGGGAGAGATTCTACACTGTTGTGTTCAATCTCACCTGACTGGCTCAATCTCAGGAAATTTTGCTGAAAAAAAAAATCCCTCTGCTCTGCCACTTAATTGTTCTATAACCCTGGTCCACTAACTTCACCTTTGCATATTTCTATTTCCTTGCCCACTTCTATTCAACTATAAAGCAAGCACTTTGGGGTAAAGGCTTTTCTTACCACAAGCTTATATTGCCTGTAGCCCAGTGAGAATTCTGATTGCACTTGGGACTGCAATGTGTATAATAACCCAAATAAAGCATAACAGGAGTTCACGGAATTATGCAGCCAAAGATACAAAAGAGCAGTGTGAGAAAAAAAAAA